>KZ123947.1:0-10863 GCA_002157025.1 Melampsora abietis-canadensis | reverse complement strand
TTTTTTTCTGTTGAAGTTTTAATAGATTTGATTTTCTTTTTGGTATATACGATTTTTTTGTTTGATAGTTTTGAACTACATACCTAGTCAATAAAAGTTTGCAAGTTGAAACACAATTGAAAAGGGCTTTTGTTTGAAAAGGGTTCAACTTCTGGACATCAACGGAAAAGCTTTTCTCATTCAATAGCGGTACATAGGCAAGAGAAAAACAATTGCCTATCTCAAATTCTTTATCTTTGGTATGCAGCTCAAGAAACCTTATGACTCAGCGAACATATGATTAAGTTTATGCAACCGAATGATTCATGAGCTTAGAGACTGTAGAATTGATTTCGGGAAACAAAAGACGTGAAAACAAAGAACAGAAAAAACACGCCACTGAGTTTGAAATAACCATTGAACCTGAGCATATCTCATAGGTTGTCTACAGCTTAAGCACACAAGGGTGAATCTAGGGATCAGAGATCATTGGAAGACGAAATTGATTAGGATCAACAGGCTCTTGATACACGGGCTCTAGACGTGGTTATTGATGATCGTAACAACTCAAACGATCCTAACGATGTGAAGGACAGAAATTTCTGAAAGCAGCACTTTGACAATTTGTATCATTGCAACTATACCCTGCTATGGTTATCATAGCTTCACAGGCCGGCTCCTCTATCTTGCCGGGAGGGGATACAGGTTGAAAGCCACATTTCACTTGTTTGTCTAGTGTGTTTTTCTCACGGCCGCAGATATCGCACGGTTCTTTTCCGAAGATAGCTATGGTACTGTCCACTGCAAATCTTTCTGCCTCTCCTGCAAAATCGTAGTTGAAGCTGCCTCTTGCCAAAGTTACGAGAGCCAAAATGGCAATGGTGCTCAGGAATACGAACTTGGTTTTCAACGGCATCCTACTAAGAAACATGATGATGAACAGTCATTAGTTCTGTGAGGTTGATGATTTGGCTGTTAAATATTGAATTCGGAGAGGATTTATTAACTTACAGGAAATGGTCTGGAATGGGTCTACGTTTTCCTTGGTATCTGAGCTTTGTTGGCGGGCCAATTTGTTCCGGAGAGAAAATTTCCCATATTAGTTTTTGAGGCTTGTAACAAATACAGCTGTTTTCGAAATTTGTGTCGTTGGTCAAAAAATTTTCTTTATTTTTTGGCCAGCTTTAGGCTCGCTAGAGAAGTGTACATCTAGATTTCAATTTGATGCATATCCAAAAGTATACACATCAAGCTTTCCGCACCAGGCTGAACATTGGTGAGGTCAAACATCAAGGAAAGGATGACGAACCTCTCATTTATCTCGCTGATTCAGCTTTGTGACCACACTTCAACTCACGCGCACCATCAGAATGGCAAACCGAAGGATTCAAAACATCCCACTGTTGGTTTTCACAGTTCTTGCTTTGTGGTGAGTGAGATTGAGGCGGAAAGAGGCCCTCATGGAAAGCTTGGTGTGTATACTTTTGGATACGCATTGAATTGAAGTCTACACTCTTCTCTAGCGAGCCTAAAGCTGCCCAAAATATAAAATATAAAATTTTGACCGACGACACAAATTTTGAAAACAGCTGTACTAAGGATAGAAAAAGCGAAAAGGGAGAATTGACTGAAGCTCACACGAGATCTGAAGGCTTGAACCTTTCGCTATAAATTAGAGACAGAAATCATTGTAATCAGTATGGCTAACTTTGAGGGAAAGAAAGGAGGTGGGATTAAGATGATAACGGTTCGTAATGATTGAAAACTCGAGAAGAAGATGATACATCGTGGAATTAAAGCAGAAAGACTAACCTTTTAGTATAAGTGTTGAAAAAATTATCCAGAATTGTCAAGTCACCGAGAGCTGATGGCGATGAGGAGACACCAAATTCTTGGCCATCTAGCCCTTTTTATATTCTGCAGGACGCTCTTCACGATTGATAGTTCAGCGGAATCCATCTGAGACTTACTTGATGGATATGAATCATCTTCGGAATCTTCCGAGCCGAACTCATGAAATGCCACAAATCTTAAATATCCTTATCATGGTCTTTGAGCACGTTTTGAATTATAGATAATATATGGGGTGAAGTTTTCGATTTTCATATGAAAAGAAAATCTTGTCTCTCAATGAGACCGATCTTACTAACCTGAACATCAAAGGTTGGAACCACTCATCCAGATGGTTTTTGTCGCCTACAGAAATACCATCTTATGCTTAACATGATATCAAAATGGGGTCCTTTTACATATCAAAGGGGTTCATTATCATGGTGAGGAGGAGAGCCAGAAAACATACAATGAACGCGACGCGATGTTGCTGCATACAAAACATGATCATTGGAAGTTAATCTGTTGAAAGGTGTGGAATTTGGCACGAGTAGGATTTCTTTCCAAGTGTTTCTAATGGTCTATGCACCCGGCTACACCCTATCTAAGGATTTCTTTCCAAGCGTTCCTAATGGTCTATGCATCCGGCTACACCCTATCTACAGGTGTGATAGTTTTGTCAAACAACAATATCAAGATAGCACTCGGAACAGGTCTTTATGTCCAACAGAAAAAAAAGCACTCGAGGTTTTTTCCTGATGCTATAATAATTCAAGCTAATCCGTTATATGTTGGACATCGAGAAAAATTGATAAAGTTTTAACTACCTTGAAGCAACTCTGTGTCAGCAACACAACGCGCCGCAGAACAGGTGGTTTTTGGTGCGTTGCTCCGCAACACACAACACCAACCAGCATCGGAAGCTGTGTTGCGTTAAGCACCGCAACATCAAAAGGCAAGGTTGGGTTGCGCGGCGCCTAAACCGTCGCGCAACGCAACAGGCGCAACATGCAGCGCCAAAAAACGTTGAATTTTGCGGTTTTGGGGGCAGCAACGCAACAATTGTTGTTGCGGCCAAAAAAAACTGCCGATTCAAAGGATTCTGCTGCGTGGCGGGTCAGGCCGCAACATAGAACTCAATTTTACAATACCGTGCAGTCAGAAAAACCACAACGCAAACACAGCGCAGCACACAACATCTGAGTTGCTGGCCCAGGGTTGCTTGAAGCAGATTAAACTTCAAACTTGTGGGGCAATCAGTCCCGGCGGGTCAGAGGGGCGGAAATTATTGAAAAATAGATATCTAAACATCTGTGTAGACATGACTGCAACATGTGAGGCAATCCCTTTGGCGGCGGCAGACCTTGTATCCCATCAAGAAAAATCTACAGCTTCCCCAGTCAACACTGATAGATTTGGTAAATCGCCTCCGTAGTAGGCAAACCCAAGAGAAAAAGTGAGTGTCAATCATCATCATTGTGGACTCATTGGTGGACAAAGGGGGCCAGTGCATTGGAGTAGCGGCAATCTTTGAAAAAATCTTATGCAAGGGTGAATTATTGATATCAACACAGCTGCTTTAACACAGATTGTTGAAAGCAGAGGCAAAACCAAATAGCAAACATCTCTACAGGAATTGGCTCACCTCCTTAGTTGCAGTAAGGATGTGCAGATCAGAGAAACAATTCAAGCCAAATCTTGCCCCGCAACAGAACAGCTAAAGATAAAGATCATCTTTGTCAAATTGCCCACACACGTGCCAAATAGAGTTTGATAGACGTCAATAAAAAAGGAACTGATCCGCATCTTGTCTTGAAAAGCTGTATCCTAAGTAGCATACATATCATCTTTGAATCATTCATTCTCTTACTCTCACTAAGCCTTGGTCAGTCAAGATGTTCAAGAAGTTACTTTTGGTCACCCTCCTCTGTTCACCAATGTTGTACTTTGTGTCGTCAGAACTTGCCAGGGAATTGGTCAGACCCGGTATGTCTTGCTGTGTACTCTAAATATTTCGCATCCCATCCACCATCAGAGCCCACTTGAGGTCGTGTTGGTATTATTATTGAGCTTTGATCAAAAAGCTGACCATCTCCTTCTCCTTGAAAATGTGTAACTTTGTGTCTTCAGAAAACTTCCATTTAGTGACTGCCAGTAGGACCTGTTTTGCACTCTCAAATTGTGCATCTGATTGTCCACTCTCAGTGTGCACTGCAGGTCACATTGATATGGTCATTGTGCTCTGTTCAAAATGCTTACCACCTGCTATTCAAAAATGTGTACCTTTCTGTTGTTCTTTTCAGATATGGTAGAACGTGAGTTCTGATACCTGCTCTATAAGCCTGTACCTTATGCTTACCCCTCGGGCCTACAGACCTGGGTGTGCCCCAGTTCGGACGCTATATTGTAGATCACATTACCGAACATACAAAAGATTACCTTGTGGATTTGTTGACTCAGGACAAACCATATCTGAGTGTCAAAAATGTTGAGAAATCCTCTGCAGGTGAGTAGTGAATGTTATAAAGGAAGAAGTGTACATTCTCATGAATAAGAGGATAAAGCAAGAGAGATCGTTCTAAATCCCACCTCAAAATTTTCATGATTAATGATTATGTATCTTAAACACCAGCATATTGTCTGTTGGTTGGCCAAGGTCTCTTCCATAACTTTGTAGCTGCAGACTCTGAAAGTAAGCCACAACTCAATTTTGACATTATATCTTAAGACTTATCAAAGATATTTCATTTCTTCTACTATCTTGCCATAGTCCAAGAGAATGGAAGAGTGGGAGGCTGTTATAAACTCACTTGGACAACTCCTAGTAGGGTTGACTCTGATGGTGAAATTTATCAGGATAAGGCTGAGGCAATTGTTTTGCAGAGAGCCAATCACCCTTTTTTCAGGCTTGCAAGTCTAAAATTTGACATGTCAAAGATCATTACATAGAATGGAATATAGAGTTGTGTAATGTTAGTGTTAGGCTGGAATGTTTGGAAAATGTTTTAGGTATTGTGTCAATCAAGGGATAACTGGGATGTGCATTAATGGAGGAGTGGTCTGATAAACCAAGGGATCATGGAAATTCTCATGGGTCTCTTTTTCTCACTTTTTGTTTCTCCCACTTTCTGCTTGAAAAGAATCAGTAAGTCATTCTCCAGTATACTCACTGAGCCGTATCAACTCTCTGTGCTTTGACTCCTCATTTTTATTCTTTATTTCTCTTTCTCTTGAGTTAAGATCATCAATATTGTTTTCTGTTACTTACTCTGTACCATGTGTTGCTCTTCTTTTTCATTTGAGCTCACAGGTAGATTCAAACTTATATTTTCTGATCTCTTAGATAGTGTTGGGATGTTTTACTTTTTGTCTTAATGTCTTTTTGTTTGTCACTGAACCTCAATAGGTCAGTATTATCTTGTGCGTAGACCAGCATAGAGGTTTGAAGTTGTCTAACGTGCGGAACCTGTGCCCTCAGGTTAGTATTGAAAAGAATCAATCATCAATATTGTTGTATGTTTCTTACTCTTTACCACGTGTCACTCTCCTTTTTCATTCAAGCTCGCAGGTCAGTATTATCTTGTTCTTGGCGTAGACCAGTGCAGAGCTTTGAAGTTGTCCAATGCACAGAACCTGTGCCCACAGGATTTCCTTTCTTTAAGCCTTCAACCTTAGATACAACTTGGTTCTCATCCTGTTTGTATACAAGACCTTCAAAGAATTTATTTTAATCTTTTCACAAAGTTCTTACCAATGCCATATATTGACTTGAGTGACTTGAGCGACTAGATGTAGGCTAAGGGGTTGAACACAGCCATTATAGACAGTATGGGATCCTCTCTGGAAAAAGCCACATCAAAATAGCCCTCATGACAGACACCCCAAGGGATTTGCCAAGCAAGTTCTTCACTCTTTTGTTTCTTCTTGGGTATGTTCCCCGGTTGGGCTTCTTTCCTTCATTATCATAAAGATAAGCACTTCAAAATATGTTAAAAATCAACTCTGCCAAAGTCCATTTCATCCTTTAACAACTGATATGTTCATTGTATTCTAAGTGCCATATGGTCTCTTGATTCTTTCAATCTCAAAACCCCCGGGGCCAAACTGAAAATACCCCAGTTGGTCCCTGGTTTTCTTTGAAACCCCTCAAAAACGGTTGCTCAACTTTTAAGGGGCTTGTGATGTAGTTCTCAACACGCAGATCGCGCAGCTTTATGACTCGCCGCCCGTATGCTCAATGTTTCTCCACCTGATTCACTAGCTCGCAAACTACACAATTGATCTCCCAGAGCCTAGAGGAGAGACTTTAGGGATGTAGAACACCAAGGGAGCTCAGGGAGCCATTGTAGAGCTAACGCCAACTGATATACGTTTTCTTGAATATTGATCAACTCGGTGTCGCATTATCTGTGGTGAGTGTGACTGTTTTGAGCGTAATCTTCCTGGATTTTTCTGTGCTTGGACTATTTAAAAACCATTTCTCGCTGGTAATCGTCAAGATGCTCGGTAGAATCTGAGTGGAAGCAAGAGAGGTAAGCAAGATGGAAGAAGGAAAGGCACAGAACGAAAGGATGTTGGTCTCGATATTCAAGCTCCGGGCCTATTAGATCGAAGGCCTGATGAGAATGCGCGCAAACCAGCAGGCATCATCGCCAGCATAATTACCTCGGATGGAAAAATCCGAGGCCATGTCGGACACAAAACCTCGGAAAGCTTGTGTGCCAGGTTTTGTGTCCAAAGATACCTCGGGTTTTTCAATCCGACACATTTATGTTGGCGGTGCATGAGTTGGGAAAACAAGAATCTGGCGAGCGTTTCGGACTTCAGTGCTCTTATTATGTAAGCCCAGAAACATACTTTCAATAGCACAGAAGGGGTCATAGTTTGATTAGTGTTGTAAAGATGGTGTGAATCACAGATATGTAAGTACTTGTGATGAACAGTCTTCTTTACCATACGACACGTTTGTCAATTCGTAGATGACCTTCGCATATATGGACGTTCAAGTTTTATGTAAATATAGCCGACCTAAGCCGATCATACTCATTTTCATTATCTTTCCTTTTATCGAAACTCAGGCTTGTTGAAGTTCACAATCACATACATAAATCGGATCAGAGTTTGTCTTATCTTTCATCAGCTCTCATCCTTATCAGCTTCATTAGACTACAGGTGAGACTACATCCGCCCACATGAAGAAAACGTTGAATGCGTGTATCTACCCTCCATGGTGGAAAGATAGGGTGGACGCTGTGTACAAGTCAACTACAAAGCACAAGAAATGGCACGAAGCGATGGAATATACAGTGTCAGTGATATCAACTTTCTCAATGATCGAGAATTTGAACACTCCTCCTTGTCTCTCTTCGTGTGCATACCAAGCCACCGTTGGTTTTTTCTTCGCTTCTCTGCCACGGACTCCACCTTGTGCTGTCTGCTCTTGTATATAATATATACCATGTCTCGCGGCTCCTATGGAACTATGATTTTTTGTATCTGCCAGCCGTGTAACTCTAACTCCGCAGTCTAATAATAAAGCCAATGATCGATCATCGAGAATCAAATCCCACTCTGATTGAAATAGTCCCCACTGTTTGAAGCATAGGATCGCTATCACATTAGGAAGCCGACCACTTTCCAAGCTGTTCTTTCCTGGCAAAAGATGTGGGATCATTCTGACTGGAACTCGAACGAAGACCTCTCTCTTCCCTCGTATGTTATTTTACCCGTCTGTCTGACATTACCACGTATGATGATTGCATAGACTCGAGGGCTGAAACATTCTGTCCTTCTTATGCTCCAGCAATGAAGAGACTTATATCGAAGATGGTCATTTCCAATGTTGGTATTCCTTCGATACATTGAGAAACGGCTTTATTCACTCTACCTCAGAAATGGGCTTTGATGAAGTTGACACGTCTTGTGGTATCTCTGTTTAACCAATCCGTTCAGCTTCTGCCTCTCATCGCGGAGAGAAAGGGACACTGTACACTTCATCTTTCCCCCGATTTCGATTGAAAATGAGAGCACTTTTATCAAAAGACCGCTCAAGACCTTCGATACCCGAGATATGTATACCATCCAATTCAGACGACTCGAATGCTTCTCAAAGTACATCAAGTGGCGAAATCCCTGGACTCTTGAAAAGACAAGTTGATAGCAATGGGTATGCAAGTGATGTGAATCGTTCCGAATGCAATCTCTCTTCTGGGACCCCATCAAACCTGAGCGTCAATATCCAAACACCACGCGATCAAACTTTCAAGGATTGTTTATCCGATTCACCGCCAACTTGCGCCAAACGGAACTCCATTTTCAACAAGGTTGTCCGATCAGTCACTCGAAGTAAACGGGCTGTCGCACGCCCTCCTAGTTCCATCAGCTCTGATACCTCGCCACAGCCACCTCATGGGCCAATACAATGTACGTAATCTGATTGATTCAAAAGAGGATCTTTTCATGATGATTAACCAATTATGGAACGTCCCTTTTAAATCCTAACTTTCTCCATGAAAGTGGAAGAAGAAACAAAAGAAAACCTTCCCAATCCTTTCTATCGAGCACCCTCACAACTCGGACTACGTCACCAGTCATCCCGATCGAGCTTGCCAGCCTTAACATTGGGAAGTCTTCTAGACAATGCTGATTTCCAAGAGGAGTTGAAAACTTTTGCGGATTTTTGAGCAATCTATCCAATCCTCGCAATCCTCGATCTATGTGCAAAAGGACAAAGACATGTGAAGGAGCTTCATATTGATATTCAGAGTGGACATTCCTATAAGTTTCTTCTTTGTATGCCAAAGGACATTTGTTATACCTTCGTTCAACAGACTTCATTCATTCTATAGTGCAAATACTTTGCAATGAGTGACTTACCAAACTGCTTGCCGTCCTTTTGGACTTTAAATCCTATCAATTTTTCCCCTTATAAATCTAATAAAACCCTCTTCAAGCGTTAAAGCTTGCTAGAGGAACATGTTTTTTATCTACAGTCAACCCATCGGTACTTTGATTAACTACTTTGCTATATGTACATGCGGTTTCCAGAGATCACATGATAATCTCAGATCCATAAGATTTTTTTGTAAGGCACCGCAGCACCTTTTCGAAAGTCTGATTTCCATGTTTGCAGGTTTCATAAATACTGTTCCAGGTTCGGGGACTTGGTTAAGTTTGGGACAAGGTTACCCGGTGGCCGCCAAGTTGCATCATCACAAAAATGTGTCATAGCTTCGAATGCTCTCGGGACTGAATGATAAATTTGCTGCGATGCCCAATGATCCTACGAATGAGCAGATGGTCGCTTGCGATCATGTGAGCCCATCAACTTGGCTTCCCTCTGCCGTCAATGCCATCCTTTGATAGTGGGGGAAACCTGCTGCAGTGGGAATCGGATAAACTCTGAACGTCTAGGTACATACAAGTCTTTTTGGCCGTCGCGTCCGGGATTTATCTCATACATAACTTCGTTGCCGTAATCTGAGGGTCCGAGGCACCAGCGTATCGCGATGCGCATCAAGTGGTGAAGGATTTTTGAAGATGAACGTACATATGTGATTTGCTTTCGGGCGTCGAGGGCGTGAGAAGTGGCTTNNTCGCCACTCTACATTCTCTATGTCACCGCCTTTGTCTATAAACTACTGCACTGCCCGCGGCTCCAAAGAAATTTGTTAGTATTTGTAAGCTACCCTGATCATAAGCTCAACAAGAGGCGTGGGACTTTGTTGAGTTTACCCTGATCACGTTTCAAATCCCGAAACTTCATAATCCCAATTCGACCAAAAGTGTTCGTCGACTGCAGATTCGGATCGTCATTACAAAACAGAGTGCCTACAACTTTCCAAGCAGCAAAACATGTGGGATCAGTACGATTGGATATCTTGTGAAAGTCTTGTTCTTCCCTCGTAAGTGTTTTCACCTGTCCCTCTGAAATGACCACGCACTATGACTGACTGGATTGTTCTGTTTTTCTGATGTCCCAGTGTTGAGGAGTCTTTCACCGACAGCGTTGATTACCAGTGTTAGTCATCTTTCTATTCAAGACCATTTGATATCGTTCGGTCTGCACGTCCACTGGACTCAATGAATCTCGTGGTCTGACAAACTTTCCATTTGACCAGCAATCCCACCTTCCACTTCAAGTCCAACTCCTATCCCTCGTCGCGATGATAAAAGAAGATCGCGGATGTCTTCTTTCCCCAAATTTCGATCCAAATTAAAATCATTGCTATTGGGAGATCGTTCGAAACCATCCGTGATCGAAGAGTCTATCGCATCAAATCCAAACCGCTCAATAGCTCTTCCGAAATTGCTGAATGGCGCGAATTCCAAGATTCCACCGCCTTATCTGAAAAGCGAGGTTGATGAGAACCAGGATGGAAGTTCTACGGATTGTTCCAGATCCAATTGCGCCTCTACGAACGCGTTGGATACGCGCGCCAACATTCAAATATCGGCTGATCAAACTCCCCAAAATGATCTATCCGATCCACATCCACTTTACACCAAGCGACGCTCTATGTTACCAAAGGTTCCCCAAGGAGTCAGTCGGAGTAAGGACGCTGTTGCTCGCCCTCTTTCCATCCAAGCTGGTACAGCCACACCACTACCACTTTATGAAAGGATGCTATGTACGTAAATTAACTCAAAAGGTGTTATTTTCATTAGTTCTAATAACCACAGCGCCGCTGTTCGCTGCATCTTTTTTGAATAGTGAAGAAAGAAAGGAGACGTCCTCAGTCCTTGTTACCGAGCCCGCACACAAGGCCCCCCACAATGTCACGCCTCCCATTCGAGCTCACCAGTACCAGTATCAGGGAGACTTCTCGAGAGTTCTGATATCAAAGACGGATGGAGGACTTTCGATAGGCTTCAAACATATACTGCTTCCTAAAGATGCTCGATTGGCTCAATCATCCGAAAAAACTTGATCGTGGATTTCCAGCTTTTGATTCTCATAATTTTATTCTTCATGTGCACAAGCACACTTTGTACAACCTGGTCACTTATGAATTATATTCAAATCTCTCTTGGAAATAATATGAATTGACTGGC
>KZ123946.1:0-14170 GCA_002157025.1 Melampsora abietis-canadensis | reverse complement strand
TGCCTACGTGTGTGATTGAGGACTGTGCTCCGTTGAATCCGGTTACTGGTTTGGCATGCGGAAGGTCTTTTGTGGTCAGGTCGTTGCGTTTCACAAAGGCTTCATTCAAAACATGATGACACTACAAAAAATTTCATCTTTTCCCATGGGATTAGAAAACCCCAGGTGACATAGAAAATTGAACTATAGTTTCCTAATATCATAGGCCTATATCTGTACAATGTCTATGTAAAGCCATCTTCAGATTGTAATGTACTAGGTCTCTCAATATATAAAATCCTATACTCACAGGAAAATTGAAGGAATGACCTTTGGGCTCTTATAAGTAGCACCGAGAAGCCAAACAATGCTTCTATGTTGCTTTGTTTAAAACTGTCAACATGGAAGAAAGCAATATTGAAAGTCATGACATGTGTATTAATAGTAATACATCAAATGTTTTATATTCAAGCTTGAGATAACAAAATTTATTTCCTTGCTTTGACTCAGTTTTTTAATCGCACATGGCGATTTTTTTGGCACACTAACAATACCGTAGAGATCTCTGATTCATATGAAGAATTGAATAAATTTAGAAGTAGCATAATATATCACCAATTTGATTTGTTAATCAGTCAATTAGTTGGTTCGGGTGCGGTTGTCGTAGCAGCTTCGGACTCCTCGAAATCACAGGTGCGTTTGCTGGGTTTGATAATCAAGAGGGAGAAAGTCTCACAAGTCAGCATCATATTTTAATTAGATTCTCTTTTTGTTACAGCTGCTCACGTTTCCTCGGAATAGATGGCTTTGAGATGTGCCATGTGCTTGTTGAAACGGTCAAAGATGCTCATAAAGTGTTTATATTTTCTAAGTGAAGTCTTGAGTTGTTTTTTGTAAAGCTTGCGGTGAGGAGTAACTTCAGGGTCATGTGAACGCAATAACATCCGAGTGTAAGCAATAGCATCCTGAGACGCGGTGAGGTTAACAGTGATGTCGTGAATCTCGTCTTCCAAAGTGTTGATCGCATCCCATATCGCTCCAAGCTTGATTGTGTTAAGGAATTTGAAATTTTCTAGATGATGAGCGATGCCATCCTCAACATTATGGTAGAAACCGATCTCTAGGGTGTGTTCAACAAAGATACGAAATTGACTGGTACGTTCAGGTGTAGTGACCTGTACCATAGGTGAAGTCGGTTCTCGGTCATGAAAAGCAAGGGCTTGAAGTTCAGGAATCAGGGTGTCGTGCGGATGGTGATGGAAGGCTGGGATCATTGTGAACAACTGATTTCGTGAATAGATCTTCAGCCATCAGGAAGAAAGCAAAACGTAGGAGCTGTTGTCAGAGATCACTGACCAATTGATGGTATACGTCTGATAAATCAAGTCAAAGCAGGATGATCGCACTTTTCTGGGATGATCAAACAATCTCTTTATATTATTTATAGGGCCCCTATCTTATATATAAAAAGAGCTCTATGTATACGAAATAGCACATCAAAACGACTTGGATGAAATCCCTCTTCTGGTATATGTTGATCCACTTACATTCTGCCCTCTTTGTTATTGAGGGCTCCTTAATTAAGACAATCAAAATACTAATTTTAAGATCTCTATCAGGTGACATTCTGGCCTCTTCCTCAATCCCTTTCACCTATTGATAGTCTATCATGCCAATTAGTAGATCACTGACTCTGAAGCGTGTTGCTATTGATTATTACATAATCAATTGTTTATGAGAAAACCCGCGTATCATGATTCATCCACTATATATGTATATAGAAAACCTGGTTTTCTAATCCCCATACAAGACTGGTTGCTTTGATGCATTTAAACAAGGGACAAGGAAACCCCTTTCGAAATCATCATTGGGCCCGTACCTAATCCCAAAATGACAGGAAGATATACATATGTAATAAACAGAGATATCATAAACATACGGCCAATTTGTTCTCCGTACATAGTATTCTAATCCCAAAATCGACCCACAAGAATTTGTCTCTCTCTCAATAATCCAGTTGCCTTCTCAATCGGCATGTAACCACTTGCTTACTTTCACAGCCACACTAGGCTTCCCAGATTTCTATCCATGGTCGAGTCGCGGTGAAAGTAAGCAGTTTGCTTTTGTCTTGTTTCTTCTTTCTAATTTCACTGGAATTGTACGTTCATCATCACTGATTGTCGACTTTCTTCCCATGCACATTGACCTCTTATAGCAATCACCATATACATATGATATACTTCCTTCAACCACTTCGAATTTGTAAGATACACTGATCAGCTCTATATAAAATATCAACAGTTTTCTTCTTGATCACTTCAATTTTGTCATATACGTCACTGATCCTCTATATCTATCTTTAACCATATCGATAGTTATTCCCTTCCGTTTTCATTTAAAGAAGAATCATAATCATCATGTTAACTCCAGATCAAGTGTTTGACCCTAGTGGACCAGGTGTAGGCAAGCAAATGATGCTTGACTGGCTACGCATCAATCATCCTAAGACACCAGTCAGAGGAGACCTCAAGAAATTTGAAGTAGCAAAAATTGTTCGGGAAATGCAGCCTCAGTGTATGGATAAATCTTTCTACATCATCCTTTTTTCTCGAATTGATACGTTCAGCTCACCTTGATGCACAGTTTTCCCCCCCCTAATAATCCTCCAGTACCCCCTCCAATCTCTGAGAACGGATCCCCAAGCACGATTTCAGTCGCAACATCAGTTGAGAACGTTGAAACCCATCGTCACCCAAGTGGAACCGAGTCTCAAGATGTTCACGTTGTCAACTCCAATTCGATGGCTGTCACGACAGGTGATATCCGTCCAGCGAAGCGATTTGTTTCCTTTATCGAACCCCGGTTAAAAAAAAGGAATGCCACAGGTAGGTTAGCAGGTACAAGAGATTCATCACATTTACAATGACTGACCTCTCTTGTAACATTATATCACTTATATATTCTTAGATACTCGAGCCTTTCAGGCCATTGATCCACCTGGAAGTCCAAGGCCGGCAAAAGTTGTATTCAAAGTATGTTTTCAACTCGACTCTTACCTTTTATGCATCTGACTTTCATTCACCTCCGAAATAACTATGCAACCTAGAAGAGTAAAAAAACCGTGTGTCCAGTTGCACCCGAATGCAAAACACCGTCTGTATCTAAAAAACGCAAGCCCATTCTGGACAAGTGTGACGGTGATGAACGACGGGAGCTCAAAGCCCTTGAAGAATTACCACCACTTACACCCATGGTGACCTCTTCTGCCAAGTACAGTGATTTGATTCCCTCCCTGAACTTGAATCCTGCAACCAAGAACTGGGCCGACTCGGATAGAGATGTCAAACCAAGTTTACCTGGCTCAATCCCTCTCAAGATGAAGGAAACTCCGGACTTAATTGACCTTGCTAACATTGATTATTTTTCAATCGAGAACTTGGGTAACTAGATTTCACCTTACACTTCTGGCTTGTCTCGTTGATCTGATGAAGGCCTTATTTGCATCTTAATTTAGTGATTGGAAACGACATACCTGCAATCACCAATACTGGAGTAACAAGGTCGGGTGCGGATGTATTTATGTTGGAGAGACAACGAGAAGAAAAGGGTACGTTCATATTGTTCTCAGAGTGCTCTTTCCCCAGCTTACAGAATGGCGTATTTAGTCCTGGCTCTGGAAGAATCTATGTCTCAGTTGACAAAGAAGCTGGATGAAAACCAACTCGCTCAAGACAAACACCAAAAAGATCAAAGTAAGTTAAAACCATCATCTTTTCTATGTCTAGTTGAGTCAGCTGAGCTGATCACACAAACAGCTCTTGCTTTTCGCAGGATTGAACAATCCATCACACTTGTTGAAGAGAAAACTGAAGTCATTGAGACACTCAACAAAAAGGTCAATAGTTTAGAGGGTAGAGTGACCCAGCTAATTGAGCGAGTAAATACACTTTGCAATGAGCTTCAAACTCAGGAGGATGTACTTGAACGCTTGATGCGTTTAGAGGGCGTTGATGTCAGCGACGATCAGGAAGATATAGAAGACGAAGACGGGCTAGAGAATGCTGACTACAACAGTGACGATTGTTAATATTAACAAAAGCATCATTTATAAAATGTAGACTTTAGTTATAATCAAAATCGTTGTGTTCTTATCTCAATATATACATGTAGTCTCTTCTCATCAGTCGAAAATTTTGTTGACCTGAAACTGGGTTTGTTTGTTTTTCTTATGGACTTCTTTTGACTGAGATTGAAATTCCCTTGCTCATGAAGGCCGGAGTGTATCATACATTGAAAACATTTGTCTCTACAATTGGTTCTAGAGATCCCTTGCATATCACAATTTGAACTTGTAAGTACTCTGAAAACCTCTAGAGGTATTGAATTCATAACAACAGATATGATGCACTTTTTTCCGCTTTTGTACCTGGGCTAAAAGTGCACAGAAATGGGCCGCGAGCTTCCAAAATCTTTCCTTGAGATTTTTAACTCAAACCCCCATAGTGGCTTCTATGAGAGCTAAATGACTTTAATCTGATTCGTGGCTGACAGACCATGTCGTGTTTCATTTGAAGAATAGAGGGCTGAACCCCGATTCATTGGATCAGACTGCAACTAATTATGAAAATATGTATCAAATCAACTTGTATGCAATAGAAGATATAAAAAAGAAAAGGTAACTTATGACTCTTTATGTCATGTATAACAGCCTCTGAGGTATCGTTATTTACGCCAGGAAGAAAACCAAAACACTATACAATTTGTGGCAAAAGGAAGCAGAACACTTTCTTGGTATACGAACCATATATAATCTCATTTAGGTAACAGCTAATCAGCAGATCTCTGGTTACAAAAATTCAAACTGGATTATTGTGTCCATCAACTTTAATGTTGATAGGGTACATCCCAGTCCTCATAACGCTAAGAGCCACGTCATGCTTCCAGGTGGTCATCTTCTGATCCAGCTCGCGAAGTTGATCCATTGTGGCCTCCACTTCGAGCAGGTCGATTTCGCGTACTAGAAAAATAATTATTTAGCTCCGATGTAATTATGGGCAATCAAGATGGGAAACAAATACCATTGGATCCTTTTTGTTCAATTTTTTGGGACAAAGCAGTGATTTCATTTTTGATATGAAGAAATGAACCTTGGATCGCTGCAAGGCGGTCTTCCAATGTCTCATCTACAAGAAGGTTGATTATGAAAAGGTCAGGCCATATGATGCCGAGTGACACATTTCATGAAGAGCTCTCACCTTTCATTTCATGATCTAGTTTTGGTTCAGGATCATCTCGTTGAATGGGTCCTCCGCTTTGCGACATAGTGGCAATGATATCAACGACGTTTCCTGAATGGATGTAGATAAAGTAATGTTGAAGGAGATATAGATGCGTATCTCAAAAGATAAGTAGGGTGGCAAATCTAAAGAAGAGAATCATCTGACTCACCGAAAAGAATTTATAACTCAAGTTAAGAAAACAAGAATATTCGAGCTTGGGAAAACTCACCTGTTTCGATTTTCTAAGAGGGTAATTATGAATGACTTGCCCAAAGGTTCTGGATCGATGGGGCAATTATGGCGATAAGACTTTTCATACATTACCTTACATCACATGAAGAGCCTGGAATATTGAGTTCCATCATCGCATTTCTTCATAAATATACAGTCACAATTTGTGTGCATCTACGTGCCGATGAGGTGAGGTGTTATCAAATCTATGGTCAAAGTTTGAACTGTGCGTGAGGCGTCATCCAACACTCCCCTCAATCTTCACAATCAAGAGTCAGCAAATCAAAATATTTAAATACTTATTATCTGCAATTAGACAAGTCGAGGGTACATGAGACAAGTCAAAGAACTTATTTGCTCAAGGAGTGCTCGTGTGTATCAAAGTCTTTATTTGGTATATTGTAAACACAGCCAAAACCCAGGATGATATCAATATATATATCTATCATCTCGATACTCCTTCTATAACCAACAAACCACTTGATCACATGATGTCCAATCCAACCTGCATCTTGCTACCCTCCTATATGCTCTATTGTGTCCGTGATGAAAGCTCTCGTAGAATCAACCCTGATATATTTCTTAGTAGAGCAAGTACCAGAAACCTGTTAGATATAATCCTTGCATTCTATCCCCATTTCGAATTTGATGAAGCCGCCAAAGAAGATTACACACTCCTCAGAAAAATATTTTGTGAGATGGTTGCAGGCCGTCTGTCTAACGTAGTCATGCATTTTAACGACACTCCCCCAAATTACGTTCACGCATTATTTTCAGCACCAAGTCTTGGACCTGAAGAAGCTCAAACAACAACGACTTCCACAATTGACACCAACGCCGATCGAATCACGATGTTCAACTCTTACGGTCTATTGCATCTGCGGAGCGGGCAGTACCGTCTTGCGGCTGAGAACCTCAACCTCTTTGTCAAGATGTATAATTCTCTCAACGCGGAAGAGATATCTGCAATTGCTACGGCTCGAATGGAAGCCTGAGAAACCCTTGAACGCAATACCTCCCTCCTCGGCGAAGCTCATGAGGCCATCGAACAGATACAACTTCTTTTATGCGAACCTAAATTCTCTTCAGAAGCCCGCCTTGATCTTGATGTGCAGCTCAAAATCGCCATTGGTACGCTAAACTCACGCCAGAAGACATTTGACCGCTGTATCCAAGATGTTGGATTCCTTGCTGCGTTAGAAAACTATCATAAGTGAGATGTCCGGCGCTGTGACTTACATGTTATCATATGGCAATACTGATGATCCTATGTATAACATTGTTTTTTGTTTGAATCACTTCGATAAAACGATCTGAAATGTAGAATCAAGTATGATGAATATCTTTGGAATGAAGCGTTAACGGACAATGCTCAGGATCAACCGAATGGACAAACGGCTTCATAGATTTGAATCTTACATTAAAGAACGTCTGTTCTCTATCCAACGGGTGCGTTCTTCCTCCCAAATTTTGTTATACATTTTCCTTGGTTCAACTATCTTGAAAATCATTGTTGCTGATGTCTTGTTGTATTCTGCTATGCCTATATGAATACAGCCCGGCGAAATTAATCAACTAATATACACTCCATGCACTGGCCGGATAAAACTTGATTTTGGTACTCTTGCGTTTTCTTCCGTACCCAATCTGATATATCTATGATATCTTTGAAGCCAACAAGATTATGGAATGTACTTCATTGTTTTCAGCCTACATAATGTCTTCATGCGTAAACCTTGTCCAAGAATCTCATTTTGGCTTTTTCATGTCGAGTCCCAGAACTATTATTTTCATGTAAACTCAAAATGATCAGCATGCTTGAGTGGAAACTTGTTCTCTAAGATACCTTTACACATTGGTAGTCTCACTGATAAGGAATATACAGGTGTACTGTCAAATATATAGCATACTTGATTGGCCTCTAAATGTTCAGATTTCTTATATCTGAAATTTAGAGCAGAGGTTCGTGATGATCAATGACCTTCTGATTGTTACCTTCAGCCGATATAAACAACCATGAACCTCGTCATACTTGATGTCATCGTAGTGAGAGTTCAATGAACCATATCTTGTTGTGCAATAGTGTTATGTGTAGCAGCGCAAGGCTCATAAGTACAAAGAGTATAATCAACAAATTGTATCAATGTTATCCCTTGTGATTAATTGAAGTGGGTGCGAATTACAAGGAATTCAGATCTCCATCAAGCATTATTCAACCGTGAGGTGTTCAATATTACTTGAAAGAAGCTCGCTTGATGGGCTTGTCAGCACAGTTTCTATGCAGTTGGTGTTACCAAGACGGACTCCCTTTGTGTCTACTGTGCCGAGTGAATCATCGACAAATCAAGATTGTGGATTTGTTGGACACAAAGACTGATTGTCACGATGAAAGCAACAGATCACTCATGACTAAAGTTTTGATTTTCAATACAGATACATATTACATGTGCTTGTAATCATGCTACTACATATGTACTATAGAGTACTTCCAATATAGCCGCCTGTTTCATGACTTTTGGTATCGATTTCTCTTGATTCATATTTGTAAACGCCTGGTTGATTCATGGTTATTTCTCCTTTGCTTTCATTTCATTTCTTCTAGTGCTCATTCTCCTTCTCTCGTCAATTGAACTCCAACAAAACTTGATAATCTGATTCAGCCCTGTCAAAGACAATCTATCCTGTCAAATTATCTTACCACCTAATTCCGGAAAATCCCGTCCATGAGATGTCTCAACCTTTGCTCTCAAAGGGTAGAGCTCGTGTCATTCGAAACCGAGGCGAAACTTCTCATTCAGCCGCTGGACCACCAACAACTCACATGGGGTCCAAAAAGAGGAAAAATGATGAAGCCTCGGAAGGATTGTCAAGTATGTTCAACCTTATGATCACACAGGTCCTAAATTTTGAATAAAGAAACTCAAAATGAAATCATTTTTTTGCTCATCCAGTCGAAAACCCCGCTACGGAACCTCCTCAACGTACAGGCTCACGCCGAAATCGATTGCTTGAGTTGCTTTCTCGCCACGAGATAAAGAAAAAACCGCGATTGGCCAGGGGACCCACCAAAAGTTCTGGAGAAGGTCGAGGGTCTGGGGTGAAGAAACCACGAACCCCGGTTCAAAGCGCCCCCCAACCTGCCCCTTGCACGGAACCGCCAGCTACAACAATCAACCAGGTAGACTATGCTCGGTACAGCAATCCAGGTCTGATTGATATGATTCATCAGGTGGGGATAGACGCTCGTGATCTCAATAGGACTCAGCTGATTGATACATGTTGGACGCATCACCAATTAAGTGAGAATTCCTGTGAGATTATTTCTTGACTTGGAAACTAAATCCTTCTTTGTATCGCAGTTGTTGTACCCAAGCATGCTTTTGATTTCAAAATGGATAAAAATGTGCAATCGAGCCCTGGTATGTCGATTCTGTACACTTCGTGATTATCTTTGGAAAGGACATTTTGGCTTGTCGTTATTGAATCTGATGAGGTTATACTTAACCCAGATTTGGGTTCTAGTGTTGCAAACATGACTCAGGCTGGGCCTTCGTCGTCAGTTATCACCAACAATCGTGGTATGTATATTTTGACTTTTCTTTGGCTGTTCTCATAATCTGATGAGCTTCTATCCCACACAGTTTTTGATTCCACCTTTTCTGACATACCGGAGGCTGGACCTTCATCGTTGAGCGTTTTGATTGATGAAGGTACGTACTGAGCTTTTTGTGGAATTACAATAAACCTGATGGGGTTATACTATACGTCTGCAGTCGTGGATTGCAATGCTTCAAACATGACGGAGGCTGGGCCTTCGTCATCAGTCGCTGTTGATAATGAAGGTACATACAGATTCACCTTTTGCTTCGCCCAATCCACAACTGAATCGAATCATTCCTTTAGCCAATAATGGTCCTTTGAAGAAAGTTTCTGCGCCACCAAAGCCCATCAAGAAGAAGAGTGAGCACATCCAATTCTACGTTTTGAATTTTGATCAACGCTCATCCTGATCTTCTAATGGAAGAAACACGGAAGGTCTCTATTTCAGATGGCGCGCGTGCAGAAGAGGAGACTGAAACTATAGCAGGTATGCAACTAGGATTCTCTACATACAAGCATGCTAATTCTGACAAGCTCTCCATTACATACCCGTAAAATTATATCATAAGGTGGGAAATCCTTACATCGAAACATCGAAAAAAATACCCCGCCTCAAACTCGAAAAAGTACAAGGTTAGCTACACTGAGACCTTTCCCTCCGCGGGGCAGAAAAGGGAAGGGCAAGGCAAAGGCAACATCGCCCGATGGTTCAGAAGATTCATTCAATGCAAACAACCTGGACGATTCAAATGATTCGGACTTCGATGCAACACACCATGATGACAGTCCGTCTGATCAAGATGATAGTCCGTCTGATCATGTCACAGTTTCACCTTCTAAAGCACGCTCTGGCCGAGGTCGAGGAATTTCGGAATCTGTAGTCTCTAAGCCCGATGACCACATGTCTGAATGTGATGCGTCAGCTACCACATCTCCATTGAATAGGATTGGTGTACAAACTGAAGAGCCTGATGTTGCTGGTAAGGGATCTGAGGAGACGAGATATACAGAAGACAGTTGGATTGTCAAAACCATATGTATGTATTTGTCTAAGTTCTGCACATCCTTCACAGGTCATTGTCTTGTATCTGGAAAGCGTTTGAAAAATGATCCAACTGACTTTACGCCAGACAAATTACAAGACCAACTCTCGAGGACGGACAAAAAAATTGATGCACTCGCCGTCGAGTTCAATTTATTTTCAGATGTTTTTCAAAGAGGTGTTAGTAAAAGCCCTCAGACTCGGTGCGCAAAGAAGACACGCGGTGGACAGACTGCAGTGAGTTCAATTTGATTAAGACATTTTGAATGATTTCATATTTGCACATTGTAGTAACCTTGTGTTCATAGGCTCNTATTCGGTTTCATATCGAGACATTGTTTGGGCAAAAAGGAAACCACAAATTGCTTCCAAACGGAGCAACTGAAATTGAGAAACAGGCTTGGATGCGTGACACAAATCCAAACAATCTCCAGTTTGATACATCTTCTGTCAATCTAGAGAGCACTGATACGGTTGATCCATGCTTCCCTTATCCAGACGGGCCAGGACATAAGGACGCCACACCTCGACAGCTCCTGATCATTTGGAGGATGATGCGCAGTGTAGGCGTATCTAGCTTTCGGCCCGACTTTTCTGAATCTCAACAATCACCAGACAATAGATGGCTGTGGGCCCTCGCGCTCAGAATATTTTTCAAGCTGGTAGAATGCGGAGAATATACAGGTGTTCTGATTGCTGGTGATGAGAATGTAAAATTTGTCAATAAGTGTCTTAATACCCACATTAGGTCACTCACCAAACGGTATGTCAAGATATTCATGTTGCAAAAAACACCATATCTCACACTTATTGTAACAATCTTTTGTGGGAACATACAGGTACCAGAACAAGAATTGGGAAGAAGAACGTCGAAAAAAGACTGCGGATGAAAGTTGCCGAAGCGCAAGGCTTAGATATGTGCGTTGAAATTACCCACCCAAAAAATTTAAATCATGTATTTGACTACTTGATTTATATACATCAGTTGCGGCAGATACGCGAGACCTACATACTTACCCATCCTGAGCTTTGGCGACTTGCAAGTGTTGTGCCGCCGGCATGCAGTGACGATGAGACCGACCTCGAGCAAATCTCAACACCTAGCCAGCAGGGTCCGGTTATACCCTGTGTGATACGAAGCGTTGAATGGCGAAGCAACAATCTCAAAAAAATATGTTTGTTACTTGACCTTGCTAAATACAAGGATGATTCAAGTAAACCACGCAAGAAGGGTGCATCACCAAGGCAAAGTGGTCGGCCAAGCCGTCCTCGGTATCGCTGCATAGGTGGACCACAAAGTCAGGTACCTGCACCAATTGGCCTTCCGGTAGACTGCTATTCTTCGACCTGGCTCCAGAAACTTTCTCCCCTGGAAAGAACCCAGGTAGAAGTCAATCCTGTACCTATTTTGGATGAACTGCTTGCTCTCGTCGAAAAACTTTGATATTTTCACATGTATGTAAACATTCCTGATACATCATGTTTGACTCCGAGTACCGACACAGATCTCTCAATTTAGAAACAACAGAAAAGAGATAAAGGTATAAAAACAAATGTATCTTCTGTCCAGAACCGCTTTTTGATACATCAGTGTTTATCAGTGATAGACTCAAAGAAAAATATTGTCAACTTTTCACTTTATGATAGTTTGTATCAGACGTGGAATAAAGTGAACTATCAATGTATCTCTCAAAGGAAGTTGTTAATTTTTGATTTCATGATAGTTTTTATCAGAGGTGGGATAAATTGAGCTACCAATGTATCTTTCTTCTGTGAAGAATCATTGCATATTTGTTTAGTATTCAAAAGAAAAGAAAGACACAGTGCCAGTTCAATGTGACCTTAACGTCAAGGTCACGGCCACTGCGTAGTTTCTGAAAATTAGATAGAAAACCAATAAGCAAATGCGTTTATGACTCAATTTCGGACAGTTTTGATAGAAACGTGCTTTCCACTGGACATGTGTTGCAATCTGATTGCCTTTAATGATGTGGTACACTTATTCAAATCCAGAACTCAGATCACATTAAGATAGTGATAGTTTTTTACCATCATCAAACTATTCATCTGGTCCAGATGTATATTTACTTGATCCAGGCTAGGAACTTATAACAGAGTAAAATATCCAATCACGTTTCCCAACCGGTCCGTCAACTCAAAGTCAACCTTTTTACAATACACGATTCTTAATCGTTACATTCTGAGATTGAGTGAGGTCAGAAGAGTTATCAGACCTGATTGATAATTACATTGAACACAACTGATTTGTATGTACGTCAAGATCACGAGTGGGAAAGATCATTGCCTCCCAAGACATCTTTTAATGACTTGATTAAGCGGAAAGGTAGCTGGAATGCCCAGTCATTATGTTGATCATCTGAATTGCAGAAGAGCTACGAATGTCTCATTCTGATTGCATGGTCAAATTAATCTCTTATTGATATAATTATCTTCTAGATTTATCCATGTATTGTAATTAACAAACAAGATCACTTGATCCACCGGTGCTTGTCACTGCTTGATCATGATCATGAGGTTGTAGAGCATATATTACATAACCTACTGTTCCGTCAAGTTTCTAACTCAAAGCTTATCCATTTCTCTGAAGATCTTTTTGAACCATCTCATCATTCAGTACTCCAGATATCATGGATCCTCACCCGAGCTATTATGTTTACTTACCCAATTATATGCTTGAATACGTTGTTGGTGAAACTAATCCTAGAATCGATGCGGACCTCTTCTTGAGTAAAGCTACTCCAGCCCAAATTGTGGAGGTGATCTCATCGTTTCATCCCCGTCTCCGTCTAACTCGAAATGCCCAAGAAGACCATGAACTCCTCCTCAAACTCTTCATTGAGAAGGTGGCCCCACGTCTATCTCGTTTAATCAGCTCTCTTAATGGCGACAAAAACTATATCCAAGGCGTATTCGAATGCCCCATTTACACACCTGATCAACTCAATAGCCGATGGATCAATTCCAGCGCTGATTACGACCCTAAACGGATTGATATGTTCGACACCGGTACTCTTATGCACCTCAGGAGCGGGAAGTATCGTCTTGCAGCCGAAAGCCTCCAGCACTTTCTCGAGTCCTATACGTATCTGAACCAAGCAGAAGTCGATGAGATTATTGGTGCTCAAACTGATGCCGAGGACGCTCTCCATGCCACATCCATCTTCCTTGAACGATCCGCCGAGTCCATCGAAAGTATTCATCTTCAATTGCGTCTGCCCACCCTCTCACGAACCGAACGCGGAGATCTTGAGGATGAATTAAAATGTGCTAAAGCTTCTTTAAGATCCCGTCAGGGGATATTCAATACTGCCATTGAAGACGTTGGTTTTCTCAGAGCGTTGGCTAAGCATCATGAGTGCGTTCCCTGTCACAAATCTCTACATGATCACTCTTAAGCTGATCTAACTGATGCTATATTGATCTTTCAATTAGGGGCATCCTCAAAAAACATCAACCCGCTCAAAATTAGCTGATCGAGAAATTATTGGAGCATTGGCTGAGCAGCATGAGTGGGTTCCTTGTTTCAGCATTGTTTTCCTATTGTTTACTGATCACTTGATTGCATATTAAAGGTTCATCAAGGAACATTGACCTGTCAAAACATTGACCCACTGCAAATTAGCCCGTCCAATATCATAATCAAAAATCTCAAGCTTTGAATTTCTGTGATTTGTTGTCTTATCACTTTGACTGTCGTAGCTGTTTATCATTATCTCTGACAAAAATGGTATAGCGGTTTTTGCATCATGTGAACCATGCATACCACACTTGTCAATTTCAATCTGATCGTGAACTTCTAAGTCATAAGATTGAATACTTTGCATATCACTTATAGCAATGCTCTCATCAAAGCCGTTTTTGTGTGAAACACAAAGTGTGAGGTCCGTGTCTTTGATCATATCAATCAAATGTATTGGTGTAGCTTTAAGGGTCACCACTCACAAGTACGACTAGCTGATTAGGGATCAGAGGCAATGCCAATCAAAAGTAATCACAAATATTCCAAGAAATATGTATT
>KZ123938.1:6088-22417 GCA_002157025.1 Melampsora abietis-canadensis | reverse complement strand
CAAGATGGTTTTATGACCCATTACACTCCCAATGATGTTCCCAACCTAGTGCATTTTTCTACCAGGGAACGTATTTAATGCTGGCAGTGATATGAGATATGTCAATGTCTAAGAGAGTTGATAGGAGAGGCACATCACAAAGCTCATATGAATGAATTGGTAAATTAAATTCAAAGCTTCAACAAAGAGTAGGAATAAATTCAGATTCACATGAAAGTATTAATACTGAATGCTAATCCCCAAGTCTTTTTTCCACTTCACAGCTCATGAATTCAATTTGGGCAACATCAACCAAAGTTTAGCTATGGTCTCCTGGTTGATTGGGATCACACAGAGGAAGACACCAAGAAAATCCTGGCCTTCTGGGAAAAAGGTCAGTTGTCTCCTAGTCCCTGAGAGTACCAAATATCAGTATTTCCATTCTCATTCAGAAAATCTCCCAAACAGATGTGCCCTTATACCTTGAAATAAAATCACCTAAGCCCAAGTACACACATAAATTACTCAAACTCATTGAGAAGTTGATTTTGAATAACAAAGATGACAAGGAAGTGGGATTAGTGATGAAATAATTTTTTTCAATTCCAATTCCTGAAAAACCTCAAGGAAATCTTTTATCATCAAGTGAGAGTGGTCACCAAACCATAGGTGAAATACCTCAGGATTCTGATTTTTGACATTTGGCCTCAGGGTAGCAAATGAGAAGGGGTTGTTAGTTTGATATCCTATGTGTTGTGCTAGGAACAGATTTCAAGATTCTTCCACAAAAGATTATTCTTCCTATCCTAATAGCCAGATCTGTTGCGATCAACTGGAGCGCACACAAAGTAGATGGAAAGGGTGAGAATAACAATTTCATATCAGACATATAACATAGATAAAGAGAAGACGTACCTGGAGCGCACACGAAGTAGATGGAAAGGGTGAGGAAAAGAAACCCTTTCCTAGTGCTGCTCCAGAACGTATATATACATGAATGTTACGTAAATGGTTAGTAACAGGAGTGTGAGAAAAATACAAGGATCAAATGATCTGTTGAATACAAAGTAGAGAGATAATAGATAAGAAGCAAATAGGTGGAAAGCATTTCAACAAACAGATCAGTGAGAGGAATACAGAGTTCTCATGATGAGGACGAGATTATTCCAACACCCCCCCTTGCGTCCAACTAGCTTCTTGATAAAAAAATAAAAGAAGGAAACAAAAGGAAGAAAGAAATGAAAGACAAAAGAAATGAAAAAGAAAAACGCACAATACGCAAAACAAGAATATATATCATAGCAGAGAAAGAAAGAGAGAGCGATAGAAGAAAAACACCAAAATTCATTACACATGAGAGGACAAACAGTTAAACAAGACCAAACATGAGTCTATGGCGTTCAAGCAGTACACGAGGGAGAGGTTTTGTCAACATGTCAGCTAGCATGTCTTTTGAATAAACATGTAGGACAGTGATATCAAGATTCTTCACACATTCCCTGACAAAGTGGAATCTTGTATGAATATGTTTTGTCCGAGAGTGATGTTGCGGGTTACGAGCTAAAGCTTCAGCGCCCTCATTGTCAACATGGAGAGGGATTGCAGCCGGAGAACGAATGTTGAGTTCAGCAAGAAGATGCTTAAGCCAAAGTCCTTCACAACAGGAGTCGGACATCGCTTTGTACTCAGCCTCAGTACTGGAGAGCGATACAGTTGTCTGTTTACGTGATTTCCACGATATTGGACCACAACCAAAGCGAAAGGTGTATCCAGTTGTAGAGCGCCGATTGTGGCGATCTTCTGCCCAGTCCGAGTCGGAGAAACCAGAGAGAGTGGCAGAACCTCCCAGGGTTAGTCGTAAGTTGGCAGTCGAATTGAGATAGCGTAAAACACGCAAAGCAGCAGCCCAGTGAGATGAGGATGGATCACGAAGAAACTGCGAGAGCCGATTAACGGCAAACGATATGTCGGGNGGTCTGGTACATTGAGCCGCCCAGAGAAGGGCACCAACCAGGCTGGCATAATGTCCTGGTGATGAGGGTTCATCCGAGGTCCAAGGTTTCAAATCCTTGAAACTGGAATCGGTGGGAGTGGACACAGAGGAGATATTTGAGGGGAGAAATCGCTGCGACATATCCTTTATATAATGCGACTGGGATATGAAGATTTTTCGGGCTGGGATGTCTCTACTGATATCCAGTGAGAGAAAATGGGTTAGTTCTTTGTTTGATGAGATTTCAAACTTGGCAGATACGGCCGAGATTATTTCTTGTACAAACGAGTCTTCCCCGACGATCGCGAGATCATCAACATGAGCAGTCAGAGCACCAACCAGCTTGTCGTCTACCAGTCGATAGTACAGAGTAGGATCATATCGTGATTGAACTAGGTTGAGAGTGATAAGAACCCGATGAAGCTCAGCATTCCAAAGCCGGGGAGATTGCTTGAGTCCATAGAGGGACCGTTGTAATTCACACACCCAGTCAGGATGTTCAGGATCTTCATAGCCTTGTGGTTGAGTCATGAGGATAGAGTCTTTAAGGAGTGAGTTGAGGAACGCAGATTTAATGTCAATTTGTCGACCGGACCACTTTCTGACCGCAAGCAATGAGAAGATGAGTCGGAGGGTTTCTAGACGTGTAGTTGGTGAAAAGACTTCAGAGTAATCAATACCCTGAATCTGAGAGTACCCCATTTCAACTAATCGGGCTTTGAGTTTGTCAAGAGTTCCATCAATATTCCGTTTGACTTTAAAAACCCATTTCGATTTTATGATATTTCTTTTTGCTGGACGAGGTACAAGCTTCCAAGTTTGCATCCCAATAAGAGTGGAGAATTCAGTATCAGCCGCCTTCAACCATTTTTCTTTGTTTGGCGAACGCAAGACTTGCTTCCACGTCCTTGGCGTATCAATCGATGAGCCATTTTCAACTACTAAACCAGCCCAGTTGCCAAGACGGTCTGGCTTCTTGACAATCCGTGTGGAGCGTCGAGTTGAAGTAGCAGGAGCTTTGCGAACTCTCTCGCTTGGTTGTGGATCATCAGAGGGAGTAACGGGAAGATGTTGATCACCGGAAGAACCAGTAGAGGTAGTAGTGTTTGGAAGATTACAAGATTCAAGTGAAACGGACAAAGGTGTTGATGATACGGGTAGATCTGGAGTCGAAGGTAGATCTTGAATCGAGTGAGGGGATGAAACCCTGGGAGGTAAGATGATAGACGATTCAGGAGGAGGAATCAGTTCAGGAGGAGAAATTGTCGGGAGAAGAGGTGTCGTAACAGGAGAAACCGCTGGAGTAGGAGGTGGAGTCCGTATTGGACGTCTGCTTGGAGCATGAATAGAGTTGGAAAGCCGTCGGCCATGGAGAGCTCGTCGCTGTCCCTCAGTTAGAGATGGTGTAATCGGAGTCGGAGATGGAATATCAGTGGGCCAGGGAATATCCGCTTCCACACGAAGAGGAACCGGACGAGACAAAGTTGCAGAGTAGGGAAACACATCATGACGAAAGAGGACATCCCTTGACTTGACTATCTTCCGGTTTTGAAGATCCCACAGACGATACCCATTACCGTCTGGTAGGTAAGAGAGAAGTACAGCAATCTGAGCCTTCGCATCCAATTTCCTTTGATTGGCCTCAGGAACTTTAAAATACGCCTGACACCCAAATGGGTAAAGATTCAGCATTGATGGACTAGGAAGAGACAAGAGGGAGTTGGGAGATCTGAATCCGGCAGGAGTATGACAGGGGATAGAGTTGATAGTATGTGTCAAGTATTTCAAGGCATCAGCCCAAAATGTTTTTGGCATACCAGCAGTGATGAGTGAGCATCAAACGTGATTACCAATAGTTCTATTGGAACGCTCAGAGACGCCATTGAGTTCAGGAGAATGAGGTGGGCCAGGGTTGTGCAAGATTCCTTTCTCAAGTAGATACGACTTCATTGCATGACTTAAATATTCACCACCGTTATCTGTCCTAAGAGCTTTGACGTTAAAAGATGTGAGATTGACAAAGGATGCACAAAAGGCTTTGAAACAGTTAAAGACTTCAGATTTAAGTTTGATAGGGAAAATTGTGGTGTGTTTTGAGTAATCATCAATAAAAGTTACAAAGTGTTTAAATCCTTCTCGTGAGGAGGCCTCAAAACTAGCAACATCCGAATGAATTAGATCCCCCGGATTAGCAGAACGATATGGACTCCTAGAATGAAAAGACATCCGAGACATTTTGCTTCTAACACAGATCGAACACTGTTGTACCTCGATTTCGTCAAAAAGAGATGGTCGAATATCATGAGACTTGAGAAGAGCTTTCAAAGGCCTTAGACCAATATGTCCTAATCAAGTATGCCAGTCAAACAAACTAATATCAGCTTTACTGAAAAAGCATGAAAGAGGTAGAGAACTATCGACCTTTTCAGGAAGAAAGTAGAGATTGCCACGCCTGACACCGTTCCCTACTGGCTTGTTCTTTGAAAGAACATCAGTTGCACGATGAATACGACAGCCATCTTTTGTAAACACTACAGTGAAGCCGTCATCGCATAGGGAGGAAACAGAGAGTAATGGCTCTTGAAGGTCGGGAACTAACAGGGACTTGTGTTCAGAAAGGCCAGAGATAGCAAGTTCAGCCTTGCCGGAGTGAGTCGCATGGATGACTGAGTTATCGGCTAAGTGAATAGATCTAGCGGATGGTGTGAGGGAAGACAAGGATGTAGCGTGAGGAGTCATGGTGGTCAAACAACCTGAATCAATGTTCCATTCTCGTAACCGCGATATGTTGGCTATATCGGTTGAAGCAAACTTGACGCGGACTGGACTGATTTCATCATCCGAGCGGTGTTCAGAATCGGAGAAGTCCAGAGAAACAACCAAGGTCTTTCCTGCTCTGGAGGCTTGAGTGCGAGGACGAGAAGGTTTTGAGGACTTGCTAGCCGATGAACCTGATTTACGCTTCTCAATGAGTTCATCAAGAGCCCAGCAGTGGTTCACATCATGGTTTGTTCGCTTGCAGAAAGAACACATCTTGGTGTTTGTTGGTCGTCGACCCGAGGAGGAAGTATGATTGTACGATCTAGATGATGACGAAGAGTTGTACGCCTTCAATGCTGAGGCTTTTGAAGCAGTAGAGACATGACCTGAAGCTTGTCGGCGTAGCTGTTCATTCTTGATAGCACGAATGACTGAGGATGAATTGGTAGTCTTCTGTTGCATGAGAGGAGTGATGACGTGAGCCCAATCGTCAGGTAGAGAATTGACAAGAGATGTTGTGAAGATGTCGTCCGCAGTGAGGGGATTTTCAGTAGTGACAAGAGATGATAATTTTTCAAATAGTTTGTTCATTGCAAGAAGATGAGTATTGATGTCACGATCTTCCATCTTCGAGGTAATGAGATTGTTAAGAACTAGCATCCGTCCTCCCGAGGTTGAATCTTCATGAGCCTGCTTGAGAGCCTTCCACATACCCGCAGCATCACGCTTGTGTGGTTTGATATATTGATAGTTGATGTCTTTGACAGCTCTGCTGATCAAAGAACATACTCGAGCGTTATCGCTTTCAAAAGTGGCAGGACGATTTTTGACATCAGTGTCACAAATTGTGTGGGTTAACTTCGCGTCTGTGAGATAGAGTTCAACAGCGAACTCCCAGTCGAGATAGTTCGAATCTACACCAGGTGCTTTGAGAGCAGTGATACCGGACATCCTGGTAGATGACCGGTCGTCTAGCGTAGTTGACGATTCCATGACTTGCCGAGATGACGAACAAGGCGATGAGAACGTGAGAGGAGGATATATGTTATAAGAGGTAGGCGGATAGATGACAGAAGTATATAGCAATGGAAAATCAGGTTGAACAGAGAGACCGTGTAGGTGATCTGAGTGATGAGATCACTAGTATGGAGAGAGGATGTAAGAACGAGATGAGATTGGATTTAAGATAAAGTTTCTACTGTAATCAACAAGTGATACAGGACCCAAAAAAAATGGCGCAAGTCTTATTTGAAGAGAGTCTCGAAGAGTAATCAGAGTTTAAGTTTTATCTTATTTGAAGAGAGTCTCAAAGAGTAATCAGAGTTTAAGTTTTAACGCAGTCGGTAGAGAATAATCAGAGTTTAAGTTTTAACGCAGTCGGTAGAGAATGGGTCTCATAACCTGTTGCGATCAACTGGAGCGCACACGAAGTAGATGGAAAGGGTGAGAATAACAATTTCATATCAGACATATAACATAGATAAAGAGAAGACGTACCTGGAGCGCACACGAAGTAGATGGAAAGGGTGAGGAAAAGAAACCCTTTCCTAGTGCTGCTCCAGAACGTATATATACATGAATGTTACGTAAATGGTTAGTAACAGGAGTGTGAGAAAAATACAAGGATCAAATGATCTGTTGAATACAAAGTAGAGAGATAATAGATAAGAAGCAAATAGGTGGAAAGCATTTCAACAAACAGATCAATGAGAGGAATACAGAGTTCTCATGATGAGGACGAGATTATTCCAACAAGATCATTATCATCAAAAATGCTCCATTATCAAAATGGGTTACCATGGTTTTTTGTTTCTTATAGGAGTTCTTCCAATTCATTTCAATATATTTCATGTTACCTTTCATTGTCCCTTGATGAGGTTTTGTGCTTATTCACTTCACTACTTTCTGGTTTTCAATATCAAGATAGCCCCTTCTGGTCTGTTTTTTTACCTCAGGCATGATGCATGTGATCCTGTTCTAATATTTTCATTTATTTTTTTTTCAATTTGGTCTCCTTAGCATAGTTCTTCCTTTCCATATAAGTTTCTTGAAGCGATTCCAACATCTTTCATGCCTCCTGTCTGTCCTCTGTGAAAGTTTGCTACTCACTGAGTTGAATCATCTCCAGACTTTGGAAATCAGATAGTTCCTTGCTCTCTGTCTTGGTTTTACTTGCACATCATGCTGTGTGTTTCTGGTCATGATTGTCCATAAGATTTGTGTGTTACTGCAATTCATTGATTCAGTATGTTACACTCAAATGCAAGCAGGAAGTGAGTTGTAAGGGTTGGCAATAAATAACCTGCAATTCAACTAATCACCCCCAACCAGGTATACAGAATGCATATTTTCAAGCACAATATGCATCACGTATTGGTTTCTTCATATCATGATGAGCACTCAGGGGAAGGACAGAGCTTGGTCATTGTAATGCATCCATCTCTCAATTCACATTTTTATAGCATGTGTTTTCAGGTCTGAGTCTTCTCTTGTAAATGTTGAAGTCTCATGGAAGGAGGGGATCAAGAATTCAGAGTACACTGTTGGCAACTGTCTTCCACAAAAAGTGTGGACATCCATGCCTTGCAAGTCTGGCTCTGTGGAACTACTTATCCATCTGGTATAGTGGGCAGTAGTCCAATTAAGGCAATCCGTGCTCTCAAATAAGTCAACTGAAGGTTTTGTGAAATGGAGACAGATTATCTACAAGGCATTCTTGAACTAAAAACATATCCTGCTACAATTCCCCTCATCCCTTTTCAACCTTACACCATTCACTACAAAAGTCCAAGAAGACCGCGTGGTCAAACTATGCTGGACACTTGATCACAAGGGGGGTTTATTACGGGTTCAAATCACTCATAGTAAGTGCTTAATATGCACCAATTATAACACACTCAAAATCCGATCAGACCTGCAGGTTGAAACGCCAAAAAATTAAAAACAGTTTGAAGAGCAAAAAGTGTTGTTGTATGCAAGATAGAAAAGTATCTCCGAATTAAAATGACTAAAGTTTAAGTGTAAATTAAATTTAAAGTACATAATTTCAAGTGACGTATTCATAATTAGATTCTCGATTAGAGAACACAACATCTAACATTGAACTACAACAAACCAACAAACAAACCAACAAGAACAAACCAAGAAGAACAAGAAGCAGAACTAATCACAAGATCTACGAACGAATCACCAATCACCAAGAAGAGATCAACAAGAACAACGAGAATGTCGTAAGTTGCAAAACTGATCATCCTTCAAGCCTTCAAACCAACTCCGATCATTAAACAAACCATCTTTACAACCATCTTAGATCAATCGAAGCCAATCCGAATCCCAACCCAACAGGAGGAAATGCAGACGAAGATGATTTGAAACCATCTCAAACAGCCGGTTATAATCCAGGTGTAGCTAAAACTTTAGATGAATATGCTCAATTAGATGCCGAAGATGAATCATTAAGAAAATGGAAAGAATCACTTGGGATCGTAGCTGGTGCAGCATCCAGTGAAAAACCCAGCGTAAGTCCTTATCATCTATCCTTCAAGATCTTTAGAAAAGAAAATTGATTGACTTTCATCCTGATCTTCTGAAATCTTGTGTTTCTTTTCTTTTCGGGTTTGGGTTTTTTGTAGTTAAAGATTCATTCTTTATCACTTCATTCACCAACACTTAAACAACCGATCATCATGGATCTCACTAACCCAGAAAACTTAGTTAAATTTAAAAAAGATCCAATTACTATTAAAGAAGGAATCGAATATTCAGTTGAGATTTCATTTAAAGTTGAAGGTGGTGTAGTGAGTGGAATTAAATATTTACAAGTCGTTAAAAGAGCTGGGGTTAAATTAGATAAGGTTTGTCTTTGATGCTTCTTGAATTTTCTTTCTTTCTCTTTATCTTTGGTTTCTTTTTTGTTCGGGTTGTGCTGATCTTTTTGGGTTTCGGTTTGGATTTAGCTTGAGTCTATGATTGGGTCTTATGGTCCTTCTAGTGATTTACACGTGAAGCGATTTGTCAGTGAAGAATCACCAAGGTAAGTGGCTTTTTTGGTTGATCTCTCAATTAGTCATGTGCTCGATCGGTTCACTTCCAATACTCACTTCTCATTTCTTTGTGTCATATGATCTTAATTTCTATAGTGGGATGTTAGCTAGATCTGGTAGTTATTTAGCTAGAAGTCGAGTAATTGATGATGATGGCACAGTTTGGGCTGACTTTGAATGTAAGATTCTTACTCTTCTCATCGTCCCTCCACTTTGCACGCTACTCAACAATTGTTTCTTTTTGTCTTTTAGGGTCATTCAAGATCGGTAAAGAGTGGTGAAGATCCGAACGACTCTTTTCTTCCCTTCTTTCTTTTTCTTCGTGCTCCCGTTTCATCAATTCCTTTTGAATCTCTTTCTACCTTTCTTTCGCGTTTGTGAAAGTTTTAAACAAAGTGATAATTGCAGAGTCAACAAATCATCTTTTTTGAACCTTTCTTTTGGTGTGTGTGCGTGTTTGTTTTTAATTGCTCTAGATAAGATTTCAAAGGTGTCAAGAAGATGATTTGAAATGATCAATTTCTTTTGAAACTGAACTTTCCGATCTGGATCATCGATGTGTCCCCTTCTTTGTTCCCCAATAAGTTTGTTGGTAGTCTTGTTTGAATTTCAATTTTGATCGATTGTTTCTCTTTTGTTATTAAATTGTTGGCTTTAGTCTTAGATTATCAATGATTTGAAAGAAATTGTTTGATGATTCATTTTGTTTTTGTTTTTTGAAATCCGTTTACGAAATTTTATATGATTTTGATTGTGACAGGCACCAAAGTAAGCTGAAGTGCTTTAGCTTGCTCCTAACAAGCTGATGTATCTTTTTCCTCTTTGATGGGTCAACTATGGTGGATTGATTGGAATTCTGAAACGTCGGAAAGTGTCGATGAGTTGTTAAGTGTCAAGTGTTAAGTTGATCTTAAGCTACATATCAAAATTGCGAGTGAAATTTGACTCATACCAAATATTTGACTCCTTCACTAGTTGACCATCTTTCGACATTGTCAATAGACTCAAAAACAATATGGTAAAGTCATTCGCTTCATAAAAAGAATCAAGCAATCAAACATCGTTATAGAAGAAACTGATTGAAGTCTCCATTACTTTCAAATTCCATGTAGTTAAATTCATTCCGATCAACATTAAGGAAAACAAATCTTATTCAAAAAACAACATTGATATCAAGTACACCAAGACAAGAGTTCAATTCAATAAGAAGATATGCAACTCCAGCTCCAACCTCACAACAATCAGAACCAGAATTGAAAGTGAAACCGAATGTAGAATATTCAAGTAAAATTGAAGAAATCGTTAAATCAATTAGTCAATTAACTTTAATAGAAGCATCCGAATTAGTTGATGCATTAAAGGTTTTTACAATTCCTTACCTTTCTACGAAAAAAGCAAGAAACCACGATCTAATCGAATTGCCGTTCGCTTTTTTCCACAGACTCGGTTGAATATCACTGAAATCGCTGCACCAATCTCTCATTCAGTTCCCGAAACCAAATCAACAGATTCTCAAGCTTCTGCACCTGCCGAACCCGAAAAACCAAAGGAAAAAACTACATTTAATTTAACTTTAACTAAGATTGATGCAACTCAAAAAGCTAAAGTGATTAAAGAAGTCAAAACGATTATGCCCAACATGAATTTAGTTGAAGTAAGTCATTCGTCTATCCTCATTTTATCTCCATCTTCCCATCTTAAACGACTTTCTTCTAATGGATTTGATTCATTTTTACGTTATCAAATCGGGTATCTTTCTTGGAATGTTGGATTTTTTGTTTTCCAGGCCAAGAAATTTGTTGAAAGTTTACCAAAAGTATTGAAGGAAAATGGAACAAAAGATGAAATTGAAAAATTAAAGAAAACTTTAGAAACTATTGGAGCTACTGTACAATTAGATTGAACAAAGAAATTACAAACCAAAATTGTCTTCATCTGTTCTCTTCAACATATGCCTTTTTTTAGTAAAGCAAAAAACACAAATCAAAATTCCTTGGATGATTTTGCTTTAAGGATTAAAATTTTGGATGGGGTGAAGGTGCGAAGTAGTTCAAAGGTAAAGATTCTAGTGATCTATTGGTCCAATTTCATCTGGATTGGAGAAATTAAGAGGACTTGGGAGCTGTTATTTCTATTTCTCATTTGGTTTTTGTGAAGGTCAGTTCTGCTACTCACAAAGCAAATAGCATGAAAGGTTTGCTGGAATATGTTATCGCATTTCATTTTCCTCCTTGTTTCTAGATGATATCATTGTGTGCTTTATTCCATGGATCAGTCTTACATCTCGTGCCTCAAGCAAGAAGCAATGTCGTAGTTCTAAAGTTATGGGACTCTGCAGGATCCAAATGTATATGTTGACAATCTAGATCTAAATTGCTTGTCAAACAACCAAACCATTGTTTACAGTTTTCAATGAGGGTTTTTCAGAGTTTTTCTTAGTACAAAATTGACCACTAAACATTCTAGAAATAGGAAAACTACTCCGATTTATTTTCCTGAAAGTGGGCACAACGTTATTTTTGCAATATTTGGCTTTTTTACTGGCTTCTGTATATTCTCAAGTATAGTTACTTTTGTTTTCTGTCCAGAAAGAACATCATCCTGGTAGTGTGAAGCACATAATCAGGAAGTTGTGACAAAATTCTCACAAGTATAATGATTTTCACACTTTTAAGGGTTAAAAGGGATTACACATTTCTCTCTATAGCAAATTGTGGATCCAAAACAAATTCTGCAATGAATGAGGATTACAACAGGAGTAATAAAGAATTTCAAATTTGACTAAAACCTGGATCTCAAGAAATTGTTCAAATTTTTGTAAACTGAGTCACAAATTTAACACAACTTTTTCTTTTGCACAACACTTACTACTCCACAAGCTTCTTAGTGAAAGTAGTTTTTTGATATCTTTTTACAGAAGTATGAAATTGAGTTCATTACTGAAACCAACGGGTAAATGGAGTCTTATCATAAGACTTCAACAGCTTCTGGAATACTTTGAAATCATTCTTATCTGTGTTGAATGATTGGCTCCACTGCCTCAACAGTTCTTGAATTGGTTTTACGGAGAGTCCTTTTGTATGGGATGCTGTCACCACATTATGAAAAAACTTTGCAGCAGAGTCCATATCTGAATCCAGTTTCTTAGGGTTTCCTGATTTTGATAAGCCTGCATCCGGAAAGAGTATTGTCAGAGGGAGTGATTTCCACAAGGAGAAGAAACTTTGGAAGAAGTTCCAACCACTAATGACAATTGGCTCAATATCCCAATCTAAGTTGTGTTTTTTGTGTATACACTCAATGACTCCAAAAAATCCTTCCACTACTGTGAGCTTCACAACCCTGACAGCATTAATCAAAAGCTTTCTGCAATGCACTGATTCTCCATTGGTAAGGTTGTTCTGATCATCAATCAACTTGCTCAACATATCTGTTTTAAGGCATAGAAAATAATACTCTTTGTCCTGGAATATTTTTATGAACTCTTCCATACAATCACGCCCTTTTATTGAAATCTGAAGTTTATATTGGTATGCTTTTTTCTGAGGTGTGAATTCTGATTTCACTCCATTTATTTGTTGGTGAGGGCCTGGGATCTTCTTTCTTATGATATCTGGCAAAGTGGTTCCATCTAGAAGCTGAGTAAATTCTGTCAATGAAACTTCTGTAGTTGATGAGGATCTCTGACACTTCCACTTGGACCATAAATTGTGATATAATTCCATTTTCATACTCCTTTTTCTGTCAATCAGAAATAGAGAAAGGAAAACTTCCAGAGGCCCTGATGATATGTTGAGAACAGGTTGTATTTTCTTTGTTAAACCTGGTAAATTCTTGATAATTAAGGAAGACACCTGTTCAAAATATGTCTCAATAAAATCTAAACCTTCATTCAATATATCCAAACTAGCATCATTCTCAATCAATTTCAAAAGACCCAAGAATCCAATAACAACTCCAGAGTTCACTTTTTTGATGGCATTCCACATATCATTTTGCCTTATACCACTTTTGGTGCCAGAACATTCTGAGGTGTGGATCAATGTTAACAGTCCCTTTTCCCATTGATCAAACCATATTTTGTTACGAACATAGAGTGGTATGTTTGAATGTATGCTTCTTGAACCCACAGTTTGAATTGCCTGTACCCTCATTCTCTGTGTTATTCTACCAAAAGTACAGGCATTGTTGCTATGCTCCCTCACAACTGGCCTGTTTCTCATCTCATGTGAAAAATCTTTGCAGTTGTTTTGCATGCTTTGCTTGAGAACCTTTGTGGCACCTTCATCCAGTTTCATTCTGGAAATATCTGGTGCTTTTCTTTTGAAGGATCTGTGGTTTTGAGCAGACTTGGAATTATCCTGTGGCTCCATCAATTCCACTTCGTCCATCCTGGATATCCTGGAGCTTTGACATCTTCTTTGAACCAATTCTGTATTTATCAGCTCTTCCGTATAATTATCTTCTTGTGAATAGTCCAAAGGAAATTTTGATGTCTCAAGTATTGTATTCTCCCTCAACTTCTGAGGTTTATCAAGGAATGGTTCTAAAGGAGTATTATGGCAGGCCATCAATTCCACATAATCAAGATCCTTGTTGATTTTGCTTGAAATTAGAGGTGTTCCAATTTTGGCAAACCACTCATTGTGTTGATTTTGTAAGCCTTGTGATTCAGTAGGATGCATCTCACTCATTACAGTGGCTTTGTCAAGAAGTCCTGTATGATGTGGTATCTCAACTTCCAAGTTCACTTTGTGTACCTTTTGATGCTCTGATGGAATGGATGAATTGATCTGGTTTCTGTATTGGCCAAAGCACTCAGGGGATTCAGTATCTTCTACAATCCTTTGTGCTATCTGTTGATCCAAATTGAGTGGTATATCATTGTGAGATTCTGTTTCTGAACCTATATTATCATAGTTAGGGAAAGGTTCCATAATGTAATTTGATCCAATGTAAGTATCCATGTGGCCTTCTTCCAATAGATTTCCAAAGCATTGAATATCTTCTAGTGGAACTTGAGCTGCACAAGGTCCCACCTCTGTAAAAAAAGACAAGTGATGATTACATGAACTGAAGCTACCTGTGAGTGAATTTACAATATCAGGATCAAATTTACTTTCTAATGAGTGACCTTGAATTCCTGATCCATCCCAAATGGGATACCAAGGGATGCTCCACCCATGGGAAGGGGGGCCAATTGAGTTTCTTCTTTGCAGTTCATTATCATCTTCAATTCTTCCCAGAATATCTTTTGAAACATATCCAACTCTGGGAATTTGATAATTTTCACTATGCCTGTGATACATGGAATCAGTCTGAGAAGTCCTCCCCTGATCTAACCCTTCATGGTTTTCCTTGCTCATCATTTCACTAGCTTCTGGCCACATCATTGGGCTCAAACCCATTGTTTCACATTGGCTGCTCATGAGATACAATGGATCCCCAAATTCATGGAGGCTGTTATTTTCTTCAAAAAAGTTTCCCAGAGTGTTCTGGACTGGAGATCCCAATGACAAAACCTTGTGGAATACTGAAAAGAGGATGATGCCAGAAGCATGGTTAATTCCAGATGTAAGGTGGTCACCAGAGTAAATCTTCTTTCTGAAATTAAAGTTCATTGTTGTTGGGGTTCTCATGTAAGTGGAGTGAATTGGAGGATTTCTTTTACTGAGTGGAGTGGAAACAAGAATGTCTTCCCAGCGGTTATAAATCTTGGTCACATTACCTACACGGCTGTAATTGCTTCTGAAAAGTCAGATCAGTTTGTGTCAGGTTCCAGAAACATGTACCAGACTTGTATTATTAATCCGCCACTGAATTTGACTGCATTCATATGATGAGACAATATTGAATTCACCAGAAATAAGTATGATCACTGACTCCAATATCTCCAAATCATCAGACTTGTATCAGCCTTGACTGAAGTGTCCATATCAACTGTGAGAGGTTCTGCGGAACAGAACCTCCATCATATTGACAATGAAACACTTTTGTACCCCACAATCATAATTAAACATTCTATTATACCTCTATAACTTGAGTTTCAAGAGTGACTCAAGAAACCATTATGTATTTGAGATAAAACAGACCAATTGAAAAGTTAATGACCATCACTGACCATCCATTATCTCCCAGCGCGTTCATGAAGATATCACTGGTGCCACTTTGAGAAAAAAGCTTGCATTTTTAGGCTGTACAGTCCTGATTGAAATGAAGCTATGGATACCTCAGTTCATCCTTAGTGTTACCAATGTCAGTCACGTTCATATCTACTTATCCTCTTCAATTGCTTTACTGAGGTTCTGATCAGCTTTTGATCACATCCAAAGGAAGTAACTTTGATAAAGATCTTCCAGATGATCCCTCAAACCTCATCTCAATCCACCCTATATCCTTGTACAACCAACTTTCAACTGATAATCATGATTCCTTCTAAATTATTGTCAACTGATGTAAACATCATCACCAGAAAACTATCATGGATCAGTTGCTTTTAAAAGCTTACAGCATGTAATAACCTGATCTCATTATCAACACTCCCTTCAATTTTCTTGACCATCTTCAATAAACTTCCCCAAAAAAACCCTACAGCACTCATTTGATTCAGTTTCCTAAGATTTTCTAAGATTTCAGAAGATATTGAACATACAGTCAGATATCCACCAATTCTTTTGAATTTAGATCATTCTTTTCAATATCATTTCCAAAGCAATTGATGAATTAACATGAGTGTGATTATGAAGTGTTTTTTTCTTGTCAACCAAACAAATGTAAGTAAATTGATTCAATGAGTCTTTTCTCTTTTGATTTTGTTTAGTTCCAGTCCTCCTTCAGATCCAACAAGCTGTATCTTCACTTCAAATGATTTGCCTTTTTTTAATCTTGATAAATTCAAAACTAGATTTATCAATCCATGAAACCTGATGAATTAAGGATCAAGGAAAGATATCCCTCCATCCAATTCAAACTCAAGTATAATGAACCATGGGAAAGTTTTGTTATGAGTTTTCACAGGGTGGTTTTTGTTTACAAAAAGAAGTTGCACAATCTTCCTCCCACAACTTTCATCTCATTTGTAGAATAGATATATATATGATTGATAAGTGTAGCAATAGGGGATGATTCAAAGCAGATTGACTAATCCTAATCAAAGGTTGTATATCTGTTTGATAAACATGCAAAAAACAAATTTCATTGTCAATAAAGGTCTCTCTCCTTCTTACCTTGCCCAATCTTCAGTTGCGGTTAAACTTATCAAAGATCCTGCCTAACGCGCATTAAGGTTGTGAAGTGAAGAAAACACACAAATTATCAACTCCATGGTACTTTCCATTGGTTTCAGGTCTTTTTTTGATGTGATAAATTTCCTTGAGTATTCCTGATTGATTTGGAGACCACTCTTGGCTACAATACCGCAAGAGCTCCGCACTATATTGTGGTTGTGTAGTGCTTGTCAACCGCGAGAAGTTCTGCGGAGCAGAACTTCCAACGTAATGACAGAATAAAAGTAGCATCAAGCTATCTTCAATCATTTTTCTTTTACTTCATTAT
>KZ123934.1:0-11837 GCA_002157025.1 Melampsora abietis-canadensis | reverse complement strand
TCATCACTATGCTCGGTGCCTGAACTCGATGATCTCAACAGTTACACTTGACTTGTGGCACACAGGTAAAACATGATCTAAAGCTAACACAAGAACACAGGAGTTCCGCGATGAGCTTGAACGACCTCCCAAGCTTTCGCAATGGGGGAAACATGGTCAATGTGAAGAACAAAAGTTGCAAGATTTTTAGGCACATGGAAATAGACATTTCTATAACAAATTCTTTGTCTTGATCATTAATTTCCAGATTTGAAACCGGAGGACTATCATCTAACCAGATCCACCCTTGTAGACCTTTCCAAACATAAGCTCCTGGAGCTTGTCGTACCTGTGTTGAGGTCTCAATGTCAGAATGGCGGCCATTGCAATCATGAGAGAAGAGACACGTACATGGACAGGACACCGGCACCAGCAACACCTCGAAGGATGTTGGCACCCGCACCCTTGAACAAGTACTGAGGGTGCAAAAATGTCAGACACCGAGTAGCAGATATAAAGAGGAGATACACTGACGGAAACACCCTCGGTCTTGACGATCTGGGCACCACAGTCGAACATGCCCTTGTAGTGAACCTTCTCACCGGAGGTCATCATCATTCGTCGTCGGATAGTGTCTGAAGGCAAGCAACAGCATCAGCAAGGATTATGTGGTCACCAAGTAAGGAGTCAGTCGAACTCACCAAGAGGGTAAGAGGCAATTCCGGAACCAGTAGTGACACCCCAACCGAGAAGGAAGGAGGCCAAGAAACTGCCGTCAAGGGATCCAGTAAGGACAACAGGTTTGAGCGAGTCGTACATTCCGAAGCTGTAAAAGGACGTGAAGTTAGCCAAATGGATGCTTGAATGCAGTCTGGTCAATCTGATCAAGTTGAAGACGCACTAGAGACCACGGTAAACAACGATACCGACAACAGAGGGAACGAAACCACGGTAAAGACCAGCAACACCATCGGTGGCTAAAGTCTTCTTGTAGACATCGAGCAGACCGTTGAATTGACGTTCACCTCCACCCTTGGCAGATTTGTTGTCGTTGGCCAATCGAGTACGAGCATAGTCGAGGGAGTATACGAACAACAAAGACGAGGCACCGGCAGCACCACCAGAGGCCAAGTTTCCGAACATCCATAAACCGTAACCGTCCTTGTCCTTCTTGTAACCGAAAAGTGACTTGAAGTAATCCTTGAAGGCAAAGTTCAAGGCCTGTGTAGGGAAGTATCGGATAACGTTGGCAGTGTTTCCTCTCCAGACTGATGAGATCGATCATCAGCTAAAAGATCGAAACTAGATGCAAAGAGAATGATGTGACTCACGGGATACGACACCCTCGTCAGCGTAGGTACGCTTGAAGCAATCAACGATACCGGCGTAAGGCCTGTCAAGACGACCGGTCTTGAGCATCTCACCCTGATTCTGTACCAAAAGCTTGACACGTTCAATGGGTGCAGCAGCGGTCTTGGCGACAGCTGCAGAGACACCACCCATCATGAAATCGGCTGCAAAGAAAGAAAACATCAGCAAGTTCACAATCAGAGGTATAGAACCGAACCTAGAACTTACTGAAGAAATCTTGGGCACTCTTGCCCTTTTTGGTAGGCGCCTATCAGAGCCAATAACCATATCAATCAGTATATGGAGGTAGAGATGAGAAAGAACCGCAAGAGGAAATCACAACTCACCGACATGGTAACCTAGGCTATCAAGCAAAAGACACAAAGTACCAGATCAGAATGGGAGATCAAATTGAAAAGTCAGTGATCGGATCTGAAGAAATGAAGTTCTAAAGCTGATAGAACGTGATCAAGATGAAGAGGAAGAGGAAGGGTGAGTGTGAGAGAAGAACGGAAAGAAATAAGTCGCACTTATGAGAGAATATGAAAAGAGATAAATCGAGGTTGAGATTGATTTGGAAAGGCGAGCGAGCCAGCGGTCAACAAGGGGTAAAGAGAAGTTGAGGTAGAGAGGAAGAAAGTCGATCGAGCTTAAGAATTGTGTATGTAGCCTTCCTACGCACGGCTACGCACGGACCAGGCTTGCCCGGTGGTCTCCGTTGTGGTATCACGTGACTTGATCGATATTACATGATGAATTTCCTGTATCTCACTTGAATAGGTTTCGATCAAACTTATCTTACTCATAATACTTCAGCTGATCAGCCCGGGTACTTGCGGAGCTCGTCGGGTCCCAAAGATATACATATATTCTTCAACTATGTACTGAAACAACTGTCCACCATTTGCAACGTCACCTCATCAGTTCCCTTCTTCAACTTGTTTAGAGTGCTTGAGAACGTGGAGTGATTGGCGACCACTTTTCGTCCGCCAAATTACGTCATTGGACTGTAAAGAATCTTACGTTCAGAGCTGAACTTTTCTCTCAAGATTGATATGATTATGTATACCACCTGTGTATGTAGCTGTGTCGTCAACCTCGTCAACCTGAATTATGTCCCGCGCTTATCGAAGTTCCCGCGGGGAGCAAGGGGTCAGGCAAGTTTGCTGGGTTGTATCCTTTCTGCGAATGAAAGAATACTACTGCCGTATCCTTTCTGTAAGATCTTGTATATGTTTTCTTTGCTGTTCAAGAGTTGCAGAACAGCACCGAGGGACTTACACGCAAAGTCTTTTTTTTGGCGTGAGATCGGCCGGGGCATTTTGCCAAACCTGGCCTCATTGCAAAACTTCTTTTTATGATTTCAGGTCGTACGCACCCTGACATTGAAATCCATGCGCTAAAATTCTGCCTACGATTTTGTCTCAAAATGCCAGTAGCTCAATTGGTTCTGGAGATAGCATGAAAATCATCTTTTGAAATTTACACCAAAACTAAGATTTCAGGCCCCGAGTAGTTCAAATTACTGTGACTTTTGATGTTGAGCCCTCGAGGACTTTCACATATATCTTTGGAACAATGCTCACTATTGCAGATCAAAAACTGCCAGTTTGTAGAGGGAACTTGTGCCACTGTTTCTCATTATTGGGATGAGAACAAGTTCAAAGTGTAAAGAACAGTTTTATAAGGAGGCCAGATCTTGGCAAAATGCCCCGGCCGATCTCACGCCAAAAAAAAGACTTTGCGTGTAAGTCCCTCGCTGGAGCGGACTTGCTTCGCCAGCGAGAGACTTAGTTGAGTTTGCAGAACAGTCTCAGTGTCACAGGTATACTATGTTTGAACGGATGAGATCGATACATAGCCATCACTCGCAGTCTTAAGAATTGGTTTGACCTTACAGCTGGCAGTGTCGCAAGAAATCATTACTAGAAGACGACATCATGGTACGTCATTCAGTAAAAGTGGATTTGAAACCTTTCAGTTCTTTTCAACAAGATATGTCTATTCTACCAATCTGTCGATCAACAGCGGAGCGAGGAGTGGCAGTGTAAAGAATCTCAGCCAAGCCACCGAGCTCAGATGGCATTGTCTGATGACATTTCAATCTGGAAAGGCAAGGATCACAAAATTTTTAAAATGAGATATCGCCAATATTCCTTGACAAAGAAAGACCAATCTGGGAGCCTTTACTTCAGTCAAGTTTCCTTGCTGGCCAGTTAAGGTCTCTCCACTGCAAGCAACGAACTAACCTAAAGACGTTCAATGATTTAAAATGCATTGAGGGTTTCTATGATTGCATGGAGGTAACCACAACGGTCGCTCACACAGGACAAGGCCAGCTAATAGGTATTCTTATCGAATTGTTCGAGCTTTGGCTAGTTTACATATCCAAACTCAATAAAGCCACAGGTTGACTTTAGCTTTGTATGAATCAGCAAGATAGATGCAGTAAGGCCAGATGACAAGCACCGCCCAAGGAGTTGGAAAATACACTAGATCAATTTGCTTCCAAGACCCAACAAGACACAGTGCCACTCAGTGAGGAGGACCTTACTTCACCATCTTTGAGTCTCATGTTATCTCTTACTTCCAAGTAATCGGATTGTTTCTATTGCTTTCATTTCTTTCGAATCGTTAAACAGTTAATCTGAAGCGCTTCACAAAACCTCTCAATGGTCTTAGTAGTACTAAGCCAATAACCTACGAAGCTCAAAAACACCGATAAACGTAAGTATATCAACTCTCCGAAAGGTGTTAATACCGTGGGCCTAAAAATCATTGAAGACCAATATGATAAAAAAATCATCAGAATACTAAACACTAGACTTCAACGTGGAAATTGTCATCAATAACTGAGCTCACAGGCCTAATATCGGTAGATTGACTAATATGGAACCGATGATCAATGGTAGCATCATCGCCGACCAAAATGGGAATGCCCCTTGAGTTAGATGTGCCAAGATCGTCCTCGTTGACATCCTTCCAAAAATGAGACCTATGCGATGAGACCCGAAGAAACGCGTAAGGACATCGCAGCTCGTGAAATGATACAAGAAAAGACGCAACAGTAAGAGCCGTTAGATACACAAAGTCAGCATAACTCACATAACATGACACTCCACTCCATCATTTTTTTGTTTTCCAGAAGATGAGAAGTAGGAGAAGTGATCCAGGCGACTGAAGCACCGGTATAAACCAATAATGGAAGAATACGGAGCAGAGGTTGACCAATTAAGCCAAGTCTAACCTGTTCGGACTTCAAGTTACGTTTTCGGGCTTCCCCGACAGCTTTACAAACGTTATAAAAACTAACAAGTGCATTGAGGACGAAGGATCAGGGGATGTGATGATCCTGGTATTGTCGACAAAAGTACTTACCAGAAAGGAGCATGACCGATAATCAGTGCGGTGAGTACAAAAAACACAAACAAGTCCAAAAATTTCAATTCATGTTCAAGTCCAGCGAAAAATTGGGTGACAGGGGCTGGCAAGTCAAACTTGGCTTGGACCGCCGTATGCCAAATCTGATTCCCGTTGAAGCCCGAGTTCAGTAAGATTGCCATGGCGATCAGAAGTCCCTCAGTTGGGCTGTAGCGGATTAAATTGATAGCGTCGAGAGGTTTTTGATAAATTTCGGAGCGACAAATTTTACTTGGGAGTCTCAAGTGATAGACGATGCATGAACTGACCCATTCATATATCCCAGATACAATACACCCTAAGTTTCAGGAGATGAAGGCAAGTACAGAGTGCAAATGAGCGTCATCAAACGAGGGTTTAATTCAAGCATGATCAAAACTCAAGCACGTCCAATCTCACATACAGTATGATATTCCTCCCAGGTACTCTAAGGAAGAACAATCTGTGTCAGTCCAAATGGCATGAGGATTTGAGAGCAGAGAGAAATTTGAAATTGTTGGCTCACGAGGTACATTGGCCAACAAGCCACTATCACAATGAACACCGAATAGAAGGATTGCCCAGTACCTATGGCTGCGCATTGTATCAATCCGCCCAAGACACAGTTGAGTGAATCAATCCCATGGTCAAACAACTGTTGGAATAGAACATGAGTTAGGCCAGTCACAGACAGCATGTTCAGGTAAAAATACTGGACAAAATGTGGCGAAGAACGACGTACTTCTCCTAGAGGTGAGGATGTGCCAGTTTTGCGCGCCTGTTTACCGTCAACATCTGTTTGGAAGGAGGTCCTGATATCAGCGCTTGAATGCACTTCCTGCTAACACTTTTATAACCGGGAGTACTAACTATCTAAGGTCTGATACGAGAAAAGCCCAATTGCAAAGCTATCAAGTCAAATGAAGAGCGGTTCGCTTCAGCTACTCTGAAGGGCTGATCGAAAGAAAGCTCAAAAGATAGAAAACGTACGAAAAATAAACCCATCGAGGGGCTTCGGATTCTAGGTCGGGCATGTAGATCGCTACCGTCGCTATGTTTATCAAGATAAAGAATAGCCCAATGAGGGTGATCATGTTCGGCCTATGAGAGGTTTCAATAGCACAAAGGTTAGTAAGGTTATCAAGCGTGCTTGAATCCGGGAAACAAGCCCTTGGCTCTAGCCCCTTGCAGCCAGGCCTCGATATATCCACATCACTCACGCTAGCCACCGCGGCATCCATTCAGCAACCCAGTTCCACCCTGTCCTTTGTCATATGTCGGTGTGAATAGCATTGTAGACAAAAGCACCCAAGACTCGAACAGTCAAGTTCTGTCGCCAGTGCGTCCAAGATTTCGAAACATGATGTCTGGGTGGTGAACGACGTACAGTGTCTGAGAATGTATTTCGTTGTGGGTGATAGATCAACTGCGCTATATCGATAATCCCTGCTCAGGATTGAGGCTATGAGACTCGATTGCAAGATGACAATTACAATATTTTATCGGAGATTTTCTACCTACCTGAGCTTTGCAAGATGGGCATCATCAACATAGTCTTCGATCCGTACACATTCGCTGAAGTCCATGATCGACATCACCGGTACAGTTCAAAAGACGGAGTTGGTCTTGTGGAAGGTCTTGACGCTCTCGATTGTTGAACTTGAATGCCTGGAAGGTTTGTGAAACTGTGACCCTTCATCCTGCCACCCTGACATTGTGCGAAGACGAGTACCGACCGAACCATCGACTCGACATCCCCACGTCAGCATTATCCGGGGCCCAGGCCCCATGTGGACGGGGTCTTTCCGACTCTCATCGAGTCTCAATGACAACTGACAGGCAACCACCGAAAAAGTTCTTTTTTTTAATGCATTGCTTAAAGTGCCCCATGAGCCAAAGGCTATCCGGCACTATTAACTACTTGTGCTCCGCTCCAGTAAAAACCCTTCAAACAACATGACACAGGAAGCCTTTTTCGAAGCTGTCGCTGTTCATTTCAATTCTCGCTCAGCTAGTAAAGCACGAACAGGCAAGATGTGCAAGGTCCAGTGAGTACTTTCCTTTTGTTTCAATCTATTTATTGAAACGTCAAGTTCCAACGCCTTCTACCTTTCAGGTGGCGTTCATTGAATCCATCAACGCAGAAGTTCTCAGGTGTTTACGCACGTCTTGAGCACGATCCACCATCCGGCTCATCTCCTGATACATGGATAGTCGATGCGATGAAGATTTACAAAGTAGAGATGAAATCAAGCTTCAAATATCTTGCTGCTTGGCAGAAACTTTGGTACGAACCGAAGTGGGATGTCCACCTCATCAACCAACGCATCCTTCCAACTTAAGATGCGACTGAAGGTGAATCTACTTCAGCCTCAACTTCAGCCAACACACGTGCTCAACCCGATGATAGTGGTGAACGTCCCATTGGTGGAAAGGCTGCAAAGAAACAGCGAGTTGAATCAAAGAAGCAAGCTAATGATGATTCAGAAAGAATCGAGGCAATCACAGCATTTACAGCTGTTGCAACCCGGCGAGCAGAAGCCAGCGAAGAGTCTAATCGAATCGCAAGCAACCTGATGACGAGCGAGCTCAAAAGTAAAGACCTTGAGATTCCTCGAGCCAAAGAAGAAGATTGTCCCGATGAGATTTCAAAGAAGATACTACGTGGTTTGAAAGAGGAAGTTGCTTGGCGATATGAATAGTTTCATTACTTCATTTTTTCATAATCATTTGCAGTAGATACAAATTTCAATCATCAAACAAAATCAACATTCAAATCACAATAGCTTATAAATCATCTTATCAACTCATATTCATTCAACATGTCTTAATCATCAAACAAAAATAATATGTAAACTCAAATCAATATAACACAAGTTTGTAATGTATAACTTTGATTGTACTTTGTAATTGTTAAATTGAAATCAATCATATACTGTTTAATCCAATCTTTTATTCACCCGCTTCTTTCAGCCAAAGATCCAAAGTGAGATTGCGCTGGAGCGCATCGTGAGCGTTTGAATTTCTCAGAAGGATGGTGTTTTGAAGGTATGCCATGAGTGTGTTCTGTACTTCTGGTTCTAGTAGTCTAAGTATGATTCGAGTTTCAGTTGTATACGCCTCAATTATAGGATCGAGTGAGCCTTGATCTTGTATTATCATGTTGTATCATACCAGACAGCACATCATAGCTGAATGCATGTCTATTAATTGCCACATGTGACATGACATCCGAATCATTGCAAATCGGATCTGTATCACTCTAAAGGCTCGCTCAATATCTTTTCTAGCTCCCTCTTGAGCTGAAGCAAAAAGTTTTGCCGCTGGAGTTTGGCGATCTTGCGGTGCTTTGACAATTGTCGGCCAGTTGGGGTAGATTCCATCCCCAAGATAATAGGCCTGCTTATACAGATGCCCATTCACCGTGAAATGGACTTTGTCCTCGTTTCCTGAAAGAGTCATCTTTCAGCTGATAAATTCAAAATGAAGGTAAATTGAATTGAAAATGGGCTCACCTTTGAGGAAGTCGCTGAAAAGAAATGAACAATTCACAACATTGATATCGTTCAGAGACCCTGGAGTTCCAAAGAACGCATGCGAGATTGTAAGATCTGGGGATGCAACAGCTTCAAGGATGACCGTAGGGGTATGTTCTTTGCCTTCAAACTGCCCACTCCATCCAAGTGGGCAGTTTTTCCAAGCGCATGCCATAAAGACTTCCCTTACAGCCAGGAAGCCCACGCAGCTTGTACTCTTTCATGATTCGAGTGAGCTCTTTGGGATTTGGTGGTCAAAGATAATCAGCACCATAAATTTTGTTGATGTGCTTCATGAACAACTTCAGACAAAGGATGGCTGTTGTCTTGCCAATCCCAATGTAGTCATTGGTCGCGTCGGCTGGAACTCCAAGTGTGAGTTGTTTTAATGCACAAACAACCTTCTGATACACCGTGAGTCCCATCACTCCACATACATCAGGTTTTTGAACCCAAAACTGATTATGTATTTGTAAATCTTTGATAATTCTCAAGCATAGCACCTTGCTCATTCAAAATCGACGTTCAAACTTTGATTCGTATCTGGGATTGGGAGCGAAGTAGTCATTGTAAAGTTGTTGACCACGAGCAACACAGTCTCGATCTATGCGGATACGAGTGTGAGGTGGTGTAGGAGGTATTGGAAGCCTGTTGAAGAGGCAATCAAAGACCAGTTGGTCATAGTCCTGCTGTTCCTCATTGTTGTTTGAAGACTTCAAAAGGGCATTGATTTGTCTTTTCAAGGAACTTGGAGCAGGCATTTCAAGGAATGGGTTTTGGATGAAATTTACGAAAAGATACAATAATGCTTTTCAATATCAAACCACTGCGGATCGAGTTGATTCACAGTGATTTATCGTAGTTCAATCCCATGTTACATCAATCCGTAGTGGATTTCATGCGGTCACCAACTTTGGTAAAACACGCATGATCAAATTTCGCAATTGGGACCGCAAAATTTACAATAAATCACCTCCAACATAGTGGATGCTCTAAATGCCCAACGCACTTTAAAAAAAAGAAAGAAAAAAAGTTTCCGCAAGAAAAATCTTGACCTCAGAGCGTGTACATAGTTCGAAGCTGCTCGAAGCCTCATCCGTGTGCTTGTTTGTAAGATTGCCCGAAAGTCTTTGGAAATTTTCATGCAAGCGACGTACAATTTGTAGTATTCAAAAATATCATCATGGGCGTTGGAGAAGGGATCACAGGGGGGGTTGGACCAGAAGAGAATTGCAAAAAGTAAAGAACAACATTAGGTAGTGAACAGGTTATACAAAGCAGTTAGTCGTGAATGAATAAACAATCAAACACAAGAATGTATGTCATTTACATAGGAGGAGTCATGACGTTCTACATGGAGATATGCTCAACGTGGAATTTGGTTTGGCGCATGTGAGAATCAATTTCTTGAACCTTCACTTTACAGGTCAAGTTGACGAGTGGGATGGTATAATAGTAGGCCGTGTGGTGCTCCAGTCAGCAAGAATTGAGGAAAGAGAAATCACAAAGCACACAAGAAGATTGACACGAGCCACAAGAAAATAAAGACGGCATCAATCATGGGGCTTTCCAGAAGCCGACTCCTGTCATCCTGGTATGCGATTCATCAAGATGCCGTTTCCTCTGAAAGCTTCGTGATAACGGGGATTGTGCAGATATTCTCTGTCGTACAATAAGGGTGAATGTGGCTGGACTGCATTCTTGGTATAGCCNGCAGCCATACTATTTAATGTAATCATGTCAGCTATGTTGCGACCGTTCTTGACCCTGTTATGATCACCCCTATGTTGCATTGAAGCCTGTTTCAAACCAGGACCATCTTCAAGAGACTGAACTAATTCTTCAACAAACCGTGAGCTATTTGTGGGAGGCTCGCGCGTGATTCAAGATGAGTTTTGCGTGAAATTGGCAGTTGTTTGTTGTGAATGTGATCTAGGGCCAAAAGTGTCTTCTTTTAGCGTAATCAATGTATGGTGGAGCACCTGTTTAGTCCATTTGGAGTAGGAAGCAGGTGTTGAGCTCAAAGATTCAGTATAACCCTTCATAGGAAACACAATACTGAAAACATCTCAATTTACGATACAATGTTGCGCCTGTACTAGATTGAGCAACGAATTTCTCTATATCTGTTGGAGTGTCACATCTTTTCCCCGTTTCCCGGACGAAGTGGCATTGCTAAAGATGGTATGACTTCGAGTCAGCGCCAATAAGGATTTGGGCGAAATGCTCAACGTCTGAGAGGTCACGTAACTGCATCCTCCAAAAGGCTGACGGCAGAAATGCTATCTGTATATGTGCATATTGATGATTGAATGGAGTCAATTTGGTCTTCCTGAAGGTCTTGAATCAACTACGAAGATATTAAAGGCAAGTCAAGTCAGGTGTTTGACGCATTGATTTCTCCTCACTTGAATGATGGTGTGCTGAGTACTCACATCGCAAAAAGATTTCCATTGCAAGGTTCATTCTTGGGCAGTCTTGTTCAAGTTCCTGGTAAGGACACGATGATGTTTTTCTTCAAATGTAATAAGCGCTTGGAGTGATGTCGGGATGTGTCGAAGAACAAGTTGAACAAATGGCAAGGTGTACATGAAAGAATATGATGATAACTGTGACAGAAACAAACCTTTATAAGGTATAAAAATAAACGCGCTCAGTCGACTGTTGACGAGACAGCGATTGAGGAGACAGAAGACGATAAAAAGAGAGCAACAAGCTCACGAACCTTACGACGAGAACAGGTTAAGACAAACAATGAGACTGAAAAGAAGCAGGCGTGAAAAGACAAGTATACGAGCTCAGCAAATAAATCAGGAGAACACAGAATGAGAAAAAAAAGTACTATACCCTTTAGAATTCTTATTCCGACAATTAAAGGTAAGGAATAAGAATTCAAAAAAGGGAACAAAAAGAGCTCTCAGTACATATAAGAAAAATAAAAAGACAAAAAGAACAAATCTAGAACCCCTGAGATCAATACACCATTAACGCTAACAAACCCCTTGCCTCTTCCAAAAGAACATCAGATTACCAGCCTAACCCACTGAATCCGCGTCTTCAGATTCATTACTTCCTTTATCAGTAAACCCAACACCAAACCAACCACAAATGGTAGTGTTCTTGACCGACAACAACCTTGACTTCCAACAGTACATACCTGTCAATCCAATGCTTGCTTTTGGGCTTTATCGAACTTGACCCCAATATGATTCATCTCCTTTCCTTGCACAAGATGAAGTTGTGCTCCATACCCGTTGACCGCGATGGAACCCACCTCAAATTTGCTTCCAGCCTGAATGGCCAATCATGTAGTATTGGTCCTTGCTCCAGGAATACGTGTCGCGGAGTTCTAGACACTGTGAAAGGAGACGAGCGTTCGCACCTTTTCTTGTAGCTGCTGTAATTCTATAAGCTTCTTATGCATTCTTTCAATCAAGGCTTGTGACTATTCCAGTTAATGACGGAGGTATGTGAGGAACTATGTGAGATTATAGACTCTTGACTAGAGTGGCATCGTGCGTGCTAAATAATTTGACTGTGAAATCCTTTGGGATACGGCTTACATTTTTGCGA
>MWRH01020699.1:0-10186 GCA_002157025.1 Melampsora abietis-canadensis | reverse complement strand
ATTTATTGATGTATTGTGTAATGTAATCAGGTGATGTAATTACTAATATTATGTGAATTCACTCATGTTGAGTTACATATAAGCCACCTAGGTATAAGAATATGCTCATAAAAAATTGAATTTTGATTTGATCAAGTAATTTTTTTATACCGTCATAATATTTGTTTATCCACCCTTACAATTTTAATTCCCTCATCACCGATGTACTCTGCTCACCGGATGTCCGCCTTTCATCACTCCAATCCTCCACTTGGTCATTACCCTTTTCTCTCTTATTGATTGATCTCTTTCAACTACCAAACCATTAGTAGGTTCCTCTTCTCTTCTCTCTTTCTAGTCTTTCCAACTAATCCTCCAACTAACTTTCATTCTTTTCAATGTTCTTTTTAGGTTACTTCCCAGATGTTTGCTTTGATTGATAATTGATCATAATCATCACATCATTTCTTCAACTCTCCACAATTCTATTTTTCCTATCTCTTCAATCCATCAATCCACATTCACCAAACCCGTATTTCCCTTTGAAACTCTCTGATATATCAAACCATCTCGATCGATCCAATTTCAACCTTCAGCATTTTAATTCTTTCATCTAACTCTCCTTCTTCTATTTCAATCTCTTATCAATCATTAGTAAGTTTCTCTTCTCTTCATCATCTAATCAATCTTCTGATCAACTGTTTCTATTTGTTTAAATCCTTCTTTTAGTTGTTTTACTTCAACCAATCCGATTCCATTCTAACCATTACACTACCGTCATTTAACTTTGTTCTGGTTGATCAACGTCATACTTGATTCCATCCTCTACCCATCCTATTAGTAAGTCTCTCTTATCTGACTCATTCTTTCAATCTTCTTCTTACTAACCAACTCTCTTTCCAGTCTAACTTGTTGATTGATTGATTTCATTTTAATCTTTGTAAGTTTCTTCTTTTCTTCTTATCTATCTCTTCCTTGTCTTCATTGCCGCTTACCAACCAACCTTTCTCTTTGTCATCCCCATCTCATCTTCTCTCTTTCTTGTTCATATTAATTTTCTATTTTTTATGTTTTTCTTCTTTTGGTAGTTTTAAGATTAATATTGCTCTGAAAATAATGAAAAAATATTGGTAAAGTTTGTTAGAAGAGATTTGATAACTAAACTAAAATATGAGATTTATAATTATGATCTATTAAGATACAACTTGATTACAGTAAAAAAAGATAGATGAGTAATAATGTGAGAGTGAGACCTTTGAGTAAAAAGATTCCACTTGAGTCAAATCTTGAGATTAAAATAAAAATAAACTAATAAAAATAAAAATACTTTTTTCTTGATTGATTTGTATAAATAGCTCACCACATCAATTGAAATTTAATGATTTTTAACCCATTCATTAAACTTGGGTACAGCTTTCCAGATATCCACCGCTTGTGCAGAGGGAATTCAAAAGATTGCAAGAAATCTACAGTGTACATCTCTTGGTCCAGTAAGGACTCAAAGTTGGAGATGCCTTCTTTCTCCAAGGCATTGCAAACCCGGGTCATTTGAGGGCGTATTTTAGCAAAACCCAAGAATTCCTTGAATTCTGGATAGGGTCAATTTGCTAGTGATGAGGGTGAAATTTCCAGTGTGGAAATTGAAGGATTGGTTGCGGTAGAATCGAGTAAAGATCTTGGACCCAAAGAATGAGTTGGGGTCAAGTTGGAAAGATTGCCTGGACCCAAGTTTGTGGCGTTTGAGTTACTTTGAGGCGTGATTGAGGTGGTGTTTCCAGGACCCATTGGTTTTAGGAATGGGTTATAATTACCAAATGGGAAAGGTCCTGCGCCAAACAGATTGATATTGATTCCCGGTGAAGCCAATACACTCATAGCTGGAGTTGGGTTTGGAGTTTCATTTGCAGGTATTTTGTCTGATCCTTTGTCCATTTGAATCATTCTGAGGCGCTCCTTCTCATATTCAGACACTTTGACATATTTCCAACCTTGATTTGATGGAGGATTAAGCTTGTTGACACCTCTTTTTCCCTCAGCCTGACCATCAAAAATAAATGATACAAGTCAGAATTTAAAAAGAATTTAAAATTGAGCTGAGAAAATAAATGCACATACCCAATTGCCAGCCCAATGATGTAATTGGTGTGTGGTTAAAACCATGATCTCTCCAGATTTCTGAGGGTTGGGAAAGACTGCAACATTATCGCCTGCCCTGAATGTTTTTGCAAATTTCTTCATTAAAACATTGAGCTTTGCATCAACAGGATCCTCATCTTGAGACTGAGATCATAAAACATGAATCAGTCATTGGTTTTAAGAATAGTAAATGTATGTGTTGCCATAAAGCAAGGTTCAATCTGAGCAGCTAAAGGTCAGTACCAAGATTAGACTCAAGGTCTAAGAAGGCATGGTCTGTAACTGAGCAGCCAATGGTCAGTACCAAGATTAGGCTTGTCTAAGAAGGAATGGTCTGTACCTAAGATGGATGGATTGAAGAGATGAGTTTCAAGTACAACTAAGTATAAGTTCTACAAATAAAGTTGAACTGAAACAAAAGAAAACAAATTAGGAAAGAAGAAACCTGAACAGCTAATGGTGAGTACGAAGATTGGACTTGAGGTCTAAGAAGGAATGGTCTGTACCTAAGATGGATGGATCAAAGAGGTGAGGAACAATCCATCCATCAGCTGCTCAGGTTAATAAGTGAGATAAACATGTGAAATGTAGTGAACACATGACATAGACAAATGATGTCATAGTAAGACGTGACATGGTTAGTAGCACGCATGATAATTTCAACAGTATGAATACTGACCTCATCATAACTTTGATCCATTTTTTCCGAAGCTGATGGCTTTTCTTCATCTTCAGTTGAGCTTTCACCATTGTCTTTTGGGTTTGGGTGGATGATTTTAAAACCCATCTTGGTGCTTGCAGAAGCACGGTGTGCAACATCCAAAAACAACTGGTAAGTGTTGGAATCCAACAGGACAGCATCATTGTTCTTCTTGTGATTCTCAGAGACATTGATCCAACCCATGATGGTAAGAGTTCCACGCCAATCAGCAGCAAAGAGATCTTTTGAGATCCCTTTCTTTGCGCTATTGCAGCACCTTAAGAGTTTCCGGCGGAAAACAGGCCATCCAAAGAAAGAGAGACATAAGATTTTCTTCACATCACAAGCCGGTTTGTATTGCTTCCATTGGATGGTTGATTTGGCTGATTTGCTTTCTTTACGTCCCTTCTTGATCTTCTGGTTTGATTTATTTTTTTCATTTGAGAGAACATTCTTGTGCCAGACATTAAATTTGATCTGGAATTGACAGTGAGTTTTAGAAAGATTGGTTGGTAAGGGGCCAGTAACGTCATCTAGAACGGCGTTGTCTTCCGCATCACAATTAGGTCCAAAATTGAAATCAAGTGAAGGTCAGTTGTTGTCTTCATCTTCATCAGTCCTAACTTTGTTGTTGTCTTCAGAGGAATTGTTCTCAGTATCTTTGAACAATGTTGCTATGTTTTGCAATGAGGTCAACAGCCTCTCACGGTTTTCCAGGTGCGTAACAACATACATGTTCAAGAATTGAAGTATTGAATTGTGAGTGATAGATTGTGTTGGCCATTCTCACCCAGGTTGTCATTGGAATCTGGATTGGTATTGTGGTGATGTTCATCAAGTATTGTGGATGGTGACTCAGGATATCTTTGGAAAGCAAAAACACCAAATTATAACTTCTAACATCATTCAAACTAGATATCTTCCAAGAAAGCAGAATCACCAAATTATATCCTCTGACATCATTCAAACTATTTCTAACATCCTCCAAAATACTTCTCACTCAGGATATCTTCAGAGAATGATTGAGCTGATAGAGGGTTGTAATTTGTGCATAGTTTTCTTTTGATGTTTTTTGGTATTCAATAATTTTGAGTGTTGGTCTGATTAATAACATGTGCGACAGAACATCATCCCTTGTTGTCCCGTTGTGTGTTTTTTGTAGATAATAGGTGATGTCAGTTTGTTTCAAGTGAGAATCAAAAATATCTTTGTTGATGTATCTTTCAAGCTTGTGCAAAGGGGCAACACATTTTGAACCCATGAGAATCGGAAAGAACCCAAGAAAACTCAAATTATATATTATTTATCCAGCTAGATGAACTTATGGCAGCTCAAAACCTTATGCAGTATGCAGTTAACCCTCCGTTTTAGTGCTGCCAAAAATGGCAGAAAAAATTCTCATGCACTCAAAGAATTATGCACTTGAAGAGACATCAACTTAGAGACAGTTGACTGTAGATTGGCTATGGCTCCTGTGCCTTGTGTGGAACCTCTGCCCATCTCTACGTTATCTTTCATGGGAGAACCCAAGTCTGTCAACTGGTTCATCAACACAATTTGTGGTTCTCTTTTTTCTTATGAGTCTAACTTTGTTGATGATTCTTGTTGTATCCATTGGGTGGCGCATCATTTTCCTCCAGCTTCTGTTTCCCAAGAATGATAGAGTAGTCTCCTTTGTGCCAATTCTTGCAAGTATGTGGTGGCTTTCAATCACCATTCTTCTAATCTCAAATTTATCACCGAACCTCCTGCATCTTTGGAGTTCTTTCTCAAAAGTATTGCCAAGCGTTTTGGCAACCAGAACTGCTCTATTACTATTCTCAAGGAGCTTCAAGCCTTGCGCCAGGATAAGCTCTTGGTATTGCATTTGAATTCTAAGTTTGATAGTGTAGCTTATCAATTGACAATCGAGGATATTGTATTGATGGACTGGTATAGTAAGGCTCTTTTTCCTGATGTTTGTGATTGTGCTCCAAAGCATCACGACTGCCACTCCCTTACTACTATCAAAGATATGCAAGAAATGGCTGTTTTAGCTTCTTGTCAAGTTTCAGATCTGAGTATGGCTTGGTTGTATTTGACTCTTAGTCCTGCTCATCATGCTCCTTGCCCTCCGTCTTCTCAAGTTCCCTCTTGTCAGGTTCCTCCTGTTGTAGTAACATATGATCCAACTACAATTCAGGTGAATTTTAATGCCTTTCAAACCCATCCTCCTCAGCTCAAGCCTACTCACATCTCATTTGAGGCTTATCAACACTTGTGTACTAGTAATACTACATGTTATCACTGTTTGAAGCTGTTTGATGGAACTCATTGTGGTACTGATGGTTTTTCTCTCCCTTACCCAAATGTGGGTGTCACTGTAGCAGCAATGGATGTGTATTTTATTCGTTTTGAGGCTTTTACCGCATGATTAGGTTGACTTTTGGAAGCTTTGAGAGTCTGATGATCTTGACTTCTTGAAGCTTGAGAACCCCGACCTGAAATGATACCCCGAGGATTGTGAGATCCACCTTTGGGGTGCGTCTCTTGAGGACTGACATTTGAAGTTGTGGGTTGTACATATGGCGTGAATTGGTTGCTCTGAGGCATGATGGTTGGATGGGGTGGAATTCTGAGAAAACATCTTCCAAGAAGGCTTGGTTTTGAAAACTCCAAGTTTGAAGATCGGCCCCGGTCATTCATTTGTGACACTGAAAAATGATGTCATGTCCCATCATTCCAATTGGAATATGACATTGACACTTGTGATCTCATTCAAGATATAAGAATTTTTGTTTCTTTACAAGATTGTGAATCCTTCTCATTGACTGTATTTTGTAAAAATGGTAAGAAAGTAAATTTTTGAAGAGTTGCAAATCTTGCACAAATTTTATCCACCCTTCACAAAACTCGTCTTTTCTTGGAGCAGCAATCAAGGCTTGCCTTTTGATTATGAGCCACTCTGAATTTAATACAGCAACTTTGACCTTTCAGAAGCAGCTTTTGCTTTTGAAAAGCAGCTTTTGCTGAGACCAATATAAATAATGGACTCGCAAAGGGGGCCAACCTTGCCACCCCAATCATCTTCCCATCTTGCCACCCTGATCCCGATTCAATTTCAGCGCCTAACATTTCATCCAATTTCCGACCTTTTCACCTTTATCTCATTTAACTTGTCACCTTTTTCATTCAATAAAGGAGTTTAATTGACATTTGTTGGAAGGCAGTGTGCCAAATCAATGAACCAATCATTTGCCTGTCATTTAAGAAAGGAGTTTAATGATGTTTGTTGGAAGGCAGTGTGCCAAATGAATGAACTTATTATTCTCCTCTTGTTTCATGAACAAGCTTAATCGACGTTTGTTGGAAGGTAGTGTGCCAAATCAATGAACCAATTATTCTCTTCTTGTTTCATGAACAAGTTTAATTGACATTTGTTGGAAGGCAGTGTGCCAAATCAACAAATCTATTGTTTGCACACATCAATATTTTAACTGAAGGTCAACCATCATTTGCGATTGGCTCCTTTCTCCTTTTTGGAATTACAACACAAGGACAACAAACAAACCTTTGCTTAATCTATCAGGACATTTGTGTAGCATGGGAACCCGATGAATGACTTGCAATCAATTGAGAATTCAATGGGCCAGCCACAGGAGCTTGTGATTGAGACTGTGAGTTTCTCTTTCTTTGGGTTGTCCTCTTCTTTGCTGCAGGTTGACCTGTTTGGCTAGCTAATAACTTGTCCTTTTCCCGTTGACGTTTCTTCTCCTTGGTTTCATCATTTTTTTGACCGTCTCTTTCCAATTGGCCAGGCCTTCTTGCACCGCAATGATCCACTGACCTGGATCAACATCCACAAAGAAAACTTGTGCTGCAGAACGATGAAGCTCAGCAAAATAGAAAGCACCCGAATTGATAATGAAGTCGTTTGTGGGTTCATGAACCACATCAAACTCCAAAACTTTGGACACCTGTTGTTCTACTATGATTGGTCAAATCTTCTGTATGGTACATTGGCTTTGGTTGCAATTGTGCTGGACATTGAGGAGGCCTTCATCATCCTAAATATTCAGAGGTAAAATTTGATAGATCAGTGGATGATCATGAAGCGTGTCACATTTATCCTCACCACAACATTGATCCACATGGCTGCATTGCTTTCCTTCCATTTGCGCATGAATAAAATTCATTTATCTTGCCTGATTCACAGTGTGTTGCCTCAATTACTATCTGTTTCTCCGCACAGCCTCCTGTACCCCAAATCCTTTGAACATGGGCAATCCTTCCAGTTTGAGGTTCAGTGTTTTTGAGTGAAATAAACATCTTCTCCGTCTGTCTTTGTTGGTTCTTGAGAGTGACAGACTTGTGAAGGTTCCAGTCCTTTGCACTGTATACATCAGCTATTTGGATAGGGATTATCTCTCTTGGACACGGTGGTTGTATCTTGCTCTTCTCTGTATTTATTAAACAAATTACAAGTCAATTTCAGAAAGAATTTTAATTGAGCATCTCAGGCAAATTTGAGCCCAACTCCTATTTCAATTTCGTGATGTTTTGTCCATGAAGCGTTGAACCCTAATGCCTTTTGGGATTTGTTTTCATTGCAAAAGAGCTCTTGTACCTTTGAGCCTGATCAAATATATGTTTTTAATTCTTTATCATACAATTTTGTTCCAGCAGTTAAAGCTCTTATCAGATTGTAGCTATTGAAAGAGTTTGCTATGTACCGACCAAGACTGAGATGATTTGAATGGATTGAAGCACTGCAAGTATTATCATTGTACAACTTGAGTTTCTCCGTTGCAAATAAACATGGAGGACCAAAACGCCGAATTGATTCACACAAGTGTATCAACATGTGAAACTTTGGCTTGTTGAACCATTGAGCTGAAAGTGTGACAATGGTATTTAAGAAGATCTGGATCAGTCGTCCAAGTTCTTTGATATACTTATCCATGTTTGTGGTTTTTGTTTGAAATATGTAAGGCACCAAGTGAGCCAAAGCCTTCCATGTTTCACGTTCCTTGTCAGATAATTTAGCGTCAAAAAATATGAAAGGTGCCGCTTGCAATACCGTGCAAAACTCTTTCCCATGAGGCTTTGAAAATGTTGGATCATACTTTTGGGCTGTATTGGCGGAATATCTAGACCAGAAGTATTGAATGACCTCCAAAGGCCCCATATCTGGTCCTTCTTGGCAGGGGTGACACCACTCATTTGATGCCATAGTAAGTACTTACCCACACCTAATAAGACCACATGCCATACCTCAACCAGGATATCTCTATGTCCATTGAATCCTGACAAAAGGAATTCAAGTAAGCTATGAGATATAAAAAGATAGAAGCTGATTAATACGCACCTTTCAAACGCACAAACGGATTGAACAGATGATCTCCAAATTTCTCGATCAGCTCACGGCACATGTGAGCTATATCTTCTTTGGGAACTGCTGTATTTCTATGTAAATCTTGGGCTTTTTTGACAAAAGGGGCATTCTGAGTGTCTCACAGGCCAAGGAATGCAGATTCTATTTCAAATTGGGGTATTGTTCCCGGAAGTTGGGCAACATCCCAGAGATGTTTGGTCCCATCAATTGTAACCATCCAATCACGCGTGGGTAGGCATGCCTAAGAACAAAAAAGATTGATACTTTATCACTCTAATAGACTCAACAATAACTCACATGATCTCCATCTTTGTCTATACCAACAAAATCACATAGGTACTTCTTTGAACACTTTTCCATAAGGGATTTGACCTTTAAGTTGAAATTTGACATGGAGAGAGAGAGGTCCCGGGGTTTGTTGAATTGGTCACCTCTGCATGCATTGGGGAGTTGCCTACATGACACAGAACTGTTTTCATAACAAATACTTCTGATTGGGTTTTGTGGTCATACCCCACAAAACCATCTGTCATCATATTGCTGAAAGCACATCTGAAAAAGAAATTCACTCTATATGATCTGAAAGAAATTCAATTTAGAGTATGAGCTTACTTCAATTTGTCAATGAGAGGGTCTGCCAACTCTAAGGCACCCGCTGTGTTTGAAGTGGTCACAAAATGGCAATTGTATTCTTGATTTGCCAATTTTGGAGGTAGACCAGCCAAAGTAAAGTAGAATGCAATATGTTTCTTTCATCTCTTAGAAACATTCCCAGAAAGGTTGTCACAATATAATACTAAAGGCATATGTCGAATGATTCAACCCTTTGCTTTTGCTTGCCATGGGTTAAAGAATGGTACTTAAACAAATGTGTCTCCTTTTTTTGCTGCAAAATTAAACAATCAAAACAATGATTAATGACAATGCAAGCTACAAAAACAATCACCATACATGAATTTGCCACAGTTATCTTTCATGAGTTGATCATTGCGCAATTCTATTGTGTCAAAAACTCTCCAGAATGTGTTTACGTTGATTGTGGTAAACAAAGGAGAATCAAATGCAGAAATAGCTTGAAACTCTGTCCGTATTTTCGTGGATCTGCCTTCTTTCACAAGATTTTGGCATGCAGACACATTTTGCAAAGACATCATGTCCAGATTTATAAAAATAAAAAGGAACAACAATCCTCTTGTCTTTTAACTGAACAGGTTTGTATAAATAGAAATGAATCTGGCCTTTTTCAATCATCTGAACTCCGAGATCCTGATCAAGCTCCTTGCGCCACTTCTTTGATTGGGAAAGGTAATAAACTTTGGTAGTTGAATCTGGTAGTTCAGGTATGAGCTCAAGGGAATCGGCAACATAGGGATTTCCAAGTTCCTACAATGTAAATTTCCTATTCTTTCAGTGACTTATCAGATTTACAGTAAGCTTTGAGAGCTTGCCTGCTTCAAGATATCCTTGACTTGTAAGCCAAAGCAAGTTTGGCCCAATGCGCTGAGAGTTTCACCAACATTAAAATCAAACTTTTTCTTCAATTGTTTGCGAACCTCCTTGATGGTCTTATATGATGGAAGCCATGGTCCAAGTAGTTGGACAAAAGTGCGAACCTGCTCATATTGCGAGACAGATAATGTACTCCTTGTCAATCCCAGGATCCCTGAGCCAACCAGTTGCTGAATCAAATTTACCAAGTCAGTTAAACAAAGAGGCTGACTTGCAAAAATGTACACGTGCCTCAAGACTTGAGAACGGAGCCCACAAGGAATCATCTACATCAATATCAGATTCACAGTTGTACTGATCATTGGGATGCAATCAGTCCCCATCTTCAACATAGTCATCATCATCTTCATCTCCACTACTATGGACACTTGGCGCCACAGAGTGACCTTCACTGCTATTGAGACTGGGAACTGGGGTGTTGAAAATGGCAGTATGATCCTTAGTCCAGAGATCAATCAGTTCTCTTCGGCGCTCTTCCAAATCTTCAT
>KZ123931.1:24455-36068 GCA_002157025.1 Melampsora abietis-canadensis | reverse complement strand
GGGAGTGTGGTTGTAGAGGTGAAATGCATGGTATGTAAATCATGCTTTGTGTAATAGGAAATCAGCAGAAACTAAATGACATACTTTCCCTTTCATAGAAGCTTAGGTGTACAGTATAATTGCTGTTATGAGAGCCGTTATACAGAACACAGAGGTGGTTTTATACATATTGAGGTTCAGATGTTGAAAGCATTTGTGAGTTTATGTGAAAACAATACTTTTTGAGTCTAATAAGAAAACATTTTTGGAGATGGTGGTGAAGCTCATGTTGCCACTGGATTGACTGATTTTGGTTGATTTTGATTGATTGATTGATTGATTGATTGATTGATTGATTGATTGATTGATTGATTGATTGATTGATTGATTGATTGATTGATTGATTGATTGATTGATTGATTGATTGAATGAGAACTGAATGAGATGTGATTATGTATGTATTCTTCTTGAGAGTCTGGATACTGACTGGTTTGAAATTCACTGTTATGTATGTACTTAGTATGTCCCAGCTGTATTGTTGTATGATGATTTGAATTTCTATGTGTATGAGTAAGTACTCTTTGAATTGTCAAGTATGTGACACTTGAAGTGTGATTCAGCATCAGATGTATGGTAAACCCTTTGATCACTTCATCAATTCACCTTTCAATCCAATTCCAATTCCAAATGACTCAAACTGCAGTCATGACTTCTGCTCCTGAGCCTTCATTACTATCTCCTCCTACCTTATCATCTTCAAATCAACTTCAATCAAACTCAATCAATAAAAACAATCACAACAATAACCATGTCAATCTTCACTTACGCAATCATAGAATCACCATCGATCGTGAATCATTAATGGAATTACCTGAAAGTGTTCTACTTTGTCTATTTCCAAATGGCTTTGTCTTCAATCAACGTCAACCACAAATCAACTCTTATCCTCAACATCAATCTCGATTTGTACAAGATCATGGGATCTGTTCTGATGATCTTGATCCTGAAGATGATGATGATATCTATTATGTTGATGTTAGTTCATTCAATCTTATCAATTTCACTCATCTGACTGATTTCTCATCTTCTTTCAGTTCGATGGATCATGTTTGTCTTTCATCCTTAAATTCTTCAACGATTCTCGTCTCTCGTATTACGGAACCGATCCTCCACCTCAAGACTCACCCGCGCCTCCTCAACAATTACCTTCGCCACTCTTCTATAAACAAGCTATCATTGTACTTCGCGAAGAACTGGAATACTTTGCTGTACCATCTCATAAACCAGAGGATGGCCCGGACCCTCATACATATCAATTGAAGAAACTTTGTGGTGATCAAATACTTCAGAAACGTAGTATCTTCACACCTCTTCAACGGAACATTAACCGAGAAAACAATGTGGCTGAACAACATCTAATCGATATGTTATGCATGAGGTAAAAATGATTTCTATATCGTCTCTCTGATCAAAGACAGTCACACTTACAATCTTCCAATCCCAAATGGGGTGTCTTGACATTTAAATCAGTGGATTTAGTCGAGATGATGAATGGGGATATCGGTCTATCGAGCCTCGAAGATGTTGTATCACCTCACTTGCCCTTGTTCTTCTCAAGACAGGTATCACTCATGATCACCCACCTGGACACCCATTCACCGGCCCTCAAAGTGCTACCCAGATGAACCCTCGGGTTAACAACTCTCAACTTACTACTGCTCAGAAACTCTTATTGTTCTGGCGAAAACCTGCGGTAAGACCACTCTTACGCGACTGTAATTCTCAGAGTACCGGAACTGATTTGATCCGGTTCGGAACTTGCAGAGAAAATGTTGGTGGGATGCTACTGAGATCTCTCTGCCTATACCAAATCAGGAGAAGGCTTTGGATGTCAAGCTTTGGGCTCGAAGAGTTTGGACACTTGAGTTAAGCTTGGTGAGTCCAATTCTACCCTTTCAAATCAATCTCAATCGTCCATCTGACCTAGATCTTGGCTTCACAATCAGATTTGATCTCTCTTCGTTATGGCTCATCTGTAGTTCTTGTGGCGGATTGGCTGTTTTGATCTATGTTTGTCGTCATCGTTGCTCCCTTCCTTTTGTTTACATGATACCTTCTCTCATCTTTGATATTTAATCTTATGAAGCATGTTGTGATCCCTATTCATCAGTGCTCTCACATTCTATCATCTACCCTTCATGGAGACATCATCCAAGATCATGATATTCTGAGGCGTATAGTTTGCTGGGCTTTTACTTGTTCGCCCCTGGATCTCACAGTTCACAATCTGACTTTCTTTTTCTTACCAACTATCTTCAATTATCTTTTCCTCTACGTTTCCCTCTACTTTCTTCTCTTCAATTCGAAATAAGTCTTGTTTTAATCAATTCTCTCAATTAATCATTCTCATTGCGCCGAGTTCAGAATGTTTTGTTTTTCAATTTGTATACATCTATTTCTTTTGTTTTCATTGACTGATGTGTTTTCAGTACCCTTTCAACACCCTCTCTTATTATGTTCGCGTTCAGTTTGTCATTTCTCTTTCTTTTACGTAATCGTTATATGTACAAATTCCCTTTGGAACTTTCTTGTCGTGGTTGAGGTCGTGCAAACAACTTTTTGAAGTTACATACAATTTCTTGCCTGAACCATCAGTCAATTCTGTGGTTCTAGGCAGTCACACTGAACGATTCATTATTCGATTCAACAACATTTTGTGATTTACATAATTAAGAAATCATGAGCCTTCATGTCTTCATCAGATCCAGAATTACAACTCCTCCCGAACTCAGTAGAGATGTCTCCAAGGATCTTCAATCATCGAAGGTTTGAAATACCCTTCCCCGTTATCCGTTCTTGGTCTCTGTTCGCAAATAAGTCAGCAATGGCTAGATACGAAGGTACGAAGTAGAGATGATAAACAAGAGATTAACTTTTGATACCTGTTGACCATCAGTGCTGTCCAAAGGTCTTTGATGAAATCCTGAAGAACCTTCACCTCCCCTTCCCCTTCCTCTTCCCCTCCCTCTGCCTCGTGTATTCCCAGCTCCGAATCCTCTTCCTCTTCCTTGTCCCCTGCCTCTTCCGCGTGGGTTATGCTGGAAATCGGAAGTGTTTGATGATTGAAGAGGTGGTTGAGTAGATTGACGTGTGATTGTACCGGCACCAAAAGAAGTAGGTAAACCGAAAGCTGATAAATCTGGTTCGATTTGCTCTGACATGGCTCTTGACGTCAAATTGACTCTTGTCTTGAATGGAGTTGGAGTCAAGTTTTGATTTTCTAAATACCCGGGTCTCGCAGTCTGAACTGAAGGTTTTGGGCCCGGCTTGTACCGACCCGCAGGAGCTCGAACTTGAAGACTATATATGATTTCCAACATTCCAAGGAAAATGAAGCAAAAGATCGTGAAAACCTTTGATGACAACAGAGACTCAGACAGAGGTGAAAGCATCTTGGTTTGATCATGCTTCTAGATGATGTAGAGCTATATTCATTATATGAAGATCTTTTGGTTTACGCACTGGTATATACTTGACAAAATCTTCTTTTATCAGGCAGAACCGCCCCTAATTCCACCCCAGCTGAATTCAATAGCAAGGCATTTCATCACAAGCTCTACAGATCCAATGTCCGTTGGAGTGCTGCAATTTTCAAAGCATACATATTTGTGTTTTCTTCTCGCTTCTCTTGATCACTATGGATCATTTCAGTTTTCGTCTTTAAAACATCAAAGTAAATCCAATAGAATCATCTATAAGCACAAAAAACAAACTACCAACAGATACACGCATAGCGACAGCAAGCAGTACTCGTGCAAGGATGTCAGATTAACAAACTGAATGCCAGGCCAAAGACTGCCAAACAAACAATAAAGAAGAAGTGATGAAATGATATGAAATCTGTCAGGATGACGGAAGGGGAAAGAAAATCTAGAAACCCTGATCTCCGTTTAGGAACGTGTAGTCTGCTTATCTGCTCCTGAACACTCGCATCAAGACGAGCATATATCTTGGGTGCAGGAACGCAAGCGAGCTGACCAAACACGAGAGAGACGTGTTTCACGAGTTTGCTCGTCCACAGACTTATGTAGGTCTTCGACTCGTGCCAAAGTCTTCGTGTACGTCTAACAAAACTATAGCAAAAGAATGAAACATTCAAACCCCCGCCAGATCATGAGATTCATGTCATATGAAACACTTACTCTTCATAGCATTCCTTGCTCTTATGCGAGGTAATTCATCAATCTCAACCGTCACACCCTTCGACGCTTGCTGCTTGCCAAAGGGATACTAGAAAAAGAAAGTTGAGCTTCAGTGATTGCAAGAATTTAATTATTCAGTAAACCTGAACCTACTGGAATTAGTTTTTGAAGGTATTCATAAGAGACCAATGTAACTCCAAACTGTGGAGAACTGCGTAAAATTCTAGCCGGTCCACCTTTGAACAAAGCTTTTGGGCCTTCTTCTTTCACTGTCACAAAGACATGATTTGAACAATGTCATCTATTACATTAGAGAGAAAAAAATCACTCACAGATGGTCCGGAAACAGTCGACCAAACCTTTGTACGTTGTCTCTCCTTTCCTCGCTTCTGATTGTAATCTCGTCTTGACAACATCGGCCGGTGTAGTCAGATAAGCCGCTGGCATACCCTATATCAGCCCAAACACAAATAGGTTGATATTGATTCAGTACATTGGCATGATAAATCCGCCTAATAACATGCAAAACAGCATACCGCAATGGCTGCAGCACTCAAAGTCTCTCCAAAACTCAAAGTTTTCCCATTGAGGCCTTCTGAAAATGTGTCCTTTTTCACTACATTCAATTCAGTGGATAAAAGCCGAGTCAGAATTGCTTCCCAAGAGTATGCACAGCGGCCAAGAGGAAAATGTGCTTACAATGAGCATAAGCGGTGAAGTAGATCGCTGAGAAGGGGATATCTCGACAAAGACATGCCCCAGCGCCCTTATAGAGTCCAACAAGACCAAGTTGTCGGATAATGTGCATGGCACCTCGAGGCTCATTGCCCGCAACTCTTGCCATTTCTCCTTGCATTTGAAGACGGATCTTGACAATTTCCAGTGGATTTGTGACAGCCTATGAAAAAGTACTTGTGTGATTTGAGGAAAATTATATACTGGATATGACTGAACAAACGGACCACTTGACATCCACCAGCGGCACCACCGGAAAATAGCTCCCAACCAAGACTGATCTGCCCTGTCACCGGATCTTTGGCATTCGCTCGGATCAAGTCATTGATCGTAAGCTTGATCGCTTTTTCTGGTGCAACACCCTACAAGACACAGAATTAGCATAATGGTATAAGAGTGAGGTAACAGTAGTTAGACTAGACTGACAATTAATTGAGGTGGTAAACCTCTGTAGAAGCCAGCAAAACCCTCGTTCTTGAGTACTTTCTTGACGCAATCGAGACTGTTCTTGTAGAGCAGTTCACCCACCACTTTACTACGTTGATTCTGCATCCGAGTCTTTACCAGATCGATTGGATAGACAGCCGTTGCTCCTACTGAGATATAATGATCATGTTACCCAAACATTTCAAGGTGGTTGAGATGAGGCTTTGAAAATAGTGTTATCTGAGAAAAATAACCGAGTCATGAGGATAAGTGCTACCCACATGCACCCGCAATCCCACCCAATCCAAAGTTATAAGTTGATTTAGCGAAGCTTTGCCAAAAACTTCCAGTTGCCAACTCATCCGTGACTACCTCTCGTGCTTGAGCACGCTCCCACTTCGGATCAAGGAGTTTACCGAAATCCGCCAGACCGAGTCGAGCATTGAGATCTCCCATACCAGCAAAATGGAACACAATATCCACCTCCATGGGTGTCAGATTAGTGTAACGAGTGTGACGAGCAGCAGTGTTGAGGAAATCGTGACGATTGATCTTGTGATCCTTGGATTGTGATATGGCTTCTTGTAGAATACGTTCAACTGAATCCATCTCACGTATCACCTATCGGATAGCTTTGAGTTAATATACTTATGAGGAATAGAGTACACCATGAAAGATAACTAACATTGTGGAAGGCGTTAACTTCGGAGTAAGAGATCTTTCCACCTGTGCTAAGTGTGCAGAGCGTGGGTAAACGCTCCAATACTGCATCCGACAGCTTGTGACGAGCAAGCTCTAAGATGATACGCTTGAATTGATCTGGTGAGATATGCTGGATTGGGTTGAAATGATTGTATTCGGAAAATGTGATGAGTGCAATGTACTATGGTAATCATTTGTAGATACTTACACCTGTCTCAGCTTTGTCGAAATATGCAAAGGCTTGTCGTAGTCGTTCGCCTTGTAGGCCTTTCATAAGTTGCGTAAATTCACTAGTTGATGAGAAATGTATGTGGATGTGTCAGCTTGCTACAAAGGTGAATTTTTCTGAATATGCAAGTGAGGTAACAGACTTGTAGCCAAGTACATGCCGACCCTCCCTCCGACCCAGAAAGAGCTTAACCCAAGGTGAATCGAATGTAAAGGGAAGTGAGTCTGGACCGAGGTTGGCAGAGAAGACACGCTTGAACTCGTCAAAGGTGACATCACCATTGCTATCCTGATCAAAATACTTGAATGCCACCCTGTGTGTAAGATGCAAAACTATCAATAACAAACTCAGAGCCTACTAAGCAATGAGCAAAACACTCAACTCGAACTGAGCATCCGGTTTCTTGAGTAAAGTCTGAAAAACGACGAATTGATCCCATTCAACTTTTCCAGTCCGATTAATGTCAGCTATTCGAAACAGGATTGCATATTGAGATTTCTGAATTTTCTGGAAGTCATCCGTGGGAGCCACAGCGTTGATGAAACCCTCTTCATTGAGATAACTGATGATGATAGCAACATATAAGTATGGTGATTGTATAAGTAGTGGACAATGACCAGAAGTACGGACCGAGATTGTTTGAGGTTGTTTGCGTCATCAGTAATGGCGAATTCTTCAAAGACTTCCTTCCATCGATCTAGTTCTGAGTCTGAAGGATTGGAAGTAGCTAGTTACGGAACTTTGTTCTATCAGCCAATAGTTAACGTCATCAGGATACCCGACCAAAACTGGTGATGACTCACCAGATTCACACTGCAACGCCGCTGTCGTCATCATCATGATCGGGGTGAGAGTTAACGTCAGTATTTAGAGAATTGTATAAATATGTACACAATCAATTAGTAACTAACATGACCGCCACCAGTTTACCATTTTTTGATGATGGAATAGCTTGATATCTGACCAATGGGAGAGGGTTCCTGGCCGGGTTCTTTCGTCTTTTCTTAGGTTGTGCTCGGCAGACGATCAATGACAGATCTCAGTTTATGGAGTGCTGAGTTGAAGTGATGCTGAGTTCATCGAATGATATATGTAAATTCAATTTCACCCGATCATCCTGTAATCATCACATGTATGTATACATAGTCTAAACTCAAACTTTGTTGACTTTTACAACCTTAACCTACTTTATTGACTTTCGCACCTCGCCCGGTTCAACTCGGTTCGCTTTGTCTTGCACAATTTTGTGAGTCATAATCAGCACTTGAGGGCCAGTATGAAAAAAAATACATATAAACATGCCTTGTTTGCAGAGGGTTGAGCAGCCTAACAAATGAGTTACGCAGATCAACGGAGTTGTCTTGCTCATAACAATGAGATTTGCCGTGGAAGAGATTGAATCAGGACGATCCTTAACCCTCAAATGGTCACAACGACAAACGTTCTACAGATTTAAAAGATGATTGTGATTTCTTTCTAGGATTTATGTGGCTATCTACACCCTGATCAGGGATCTGACAAGTCAGGATTAACCTGGATCAAATACAACCTGCGTTTCAATTCAAAAGGTAGATTTGCAGCTTGGGTCCATTGACTTTCTATCAATCAAGGATCGCACAATTCCCAGCTTTGGTGTGGTTTTTACATTCACTTTGATGGTAGGGGACTCCAAGTTGGAGGGCAATTTTTTGAAACCACTCATGTACGTAGTTTGGTATAATTTTACAGGGAAAGCTGATTAGCAAGTGGATTGAAAACCATCATCAGGGGTGAGAGTGAAATTTCCTCGAACATCATTTGTGTGATTTATGTATCTCTATCAAGCATTGGTATGATCTTGGAGGTGTGATAGCTTTGCGCGGAGCATGCAAGAGTGATAAAATGGGGTACATAAATGTTTGATTCAATTTCCTGAGTGATCACAAAATATTACAATGGAGCTTCTAGTGAGGATCTAAATCATGACGAGTTTCATAGGAACCTTACAAAATGCTCACACAATTTTCATTTTCTTTCAAGTTTTCCTCACCCGAATCAAAAGGCTTTTGGAAGTCTTGCTGCCGGTGGGCCTCGCCTTCAGGTCGCATTCATGTCCCTCACGCTTCACCCACTCCAATCCAATGAATTGTTTGATGAGCTGGGTTCGCATCTTCTTGCAGGTATCTTCACTTAACCTGGGTAATGCTTACACAGCGGCTTCATTTGAGGCCTTTGGTATCTTGCAGTCTCCTACAAAGAATAATATCTTGATCTAAGCGTGGTCCGCCTCACTCACAATCGAGCAATCATCTCTTCAACCAAATGCTAGTCAGAAAGTTGACTAAGAAGGAATGATTCACGTTCATCATCATTACTCATCTGGTGGTCATTTTCATGTAGCTTCAGCGACGAACATCATTCATTCCACTCTTCACATTTGTGATCACTCCCCGAAGGCTTCTGAGTCTCCTGAATAACAAATTTTTTCAAACAAGTTGTCAAGTTGAGGTCTGAAGCAATGATCAAACCAAAGAAATTTGCTTTGACTCTGCAGGTCCTGCCTGTGTTTGACCCGATCTGGGAAGACAACTCAAACTGTGTGTTCAAAATGGTTAGCAGAACATTTGAACTTTTCTTAGCTCTACATAGCTCTTCTGACATCGGTCTAAGCACTTTATTCATGTGGATTGCAGTGAGGAAACAAACAATTTTATTTTCGCTTGGTGGTGTTTCTTCTGCAATAGATCGGTGTCTACAAACCTTGAACATGTTCCGACATGAGTTACGTGTGAGATATTTTTGGCTCTTGCACGGTGAAAGAGTTTCGAATGGCTCTCGATGCAAAGTTCTGGGCAATGGGAATGCTTCGCTCCGAGAAGTAGTAAGGTGATACGGAAGCGCTACGTTCTGCCAAGTGTTCATTTCACAGCTCATTGGCCTGAGCCTCTCCGAACACGTAAACAATACGTAAAGCGGCTCAATGGAAACTCCCAAACGTTGCCAGAACAAAATTTCGAAACGACAGTTCGCTCAGTATGTGGGGGCAAAGCCTATGGTCATCTCTTCGAGGTTGCAGGTGATGTGTGATGACAACCCACTTCAAATCAACAAGGCCCTCAGAGGGAACACGGATCTTGACCCTCAGATGTTCCTCGCCCAGGCACGGAGTGGCCGGCCAGCACGTGTCCCTCTCGGCATCTTGAGGTCTTGATTCCAATTCGCGCCGTTCGTTCTAGATCCCTTTTTGGCAGGAGCATGTCGGCGTTGAGTATCATGATCAAGTTCGCTTCAAACTCAGTAAAGCGCAGACTACTACATGTGATCAATCATGATGCCTTTCGGAGGGTTTCAATGCGGCAGGCCGTACCGTGGAAGTCACTCCAAAGTCCAGTTGAAGGAGAGATCCGCTCTTTACATAAAAATTTACCCCGAGTGCGATGAGAATGGTGGGTGGCCATGTATACATGAACACTCGATTCGAAAAGATTGTGACAATCGAAATATTCATATCATGCTTGCGAAACCGCTCCTCAACTTCAAGGATTAAATCGGAGGACACTATGTATGACAGTATACGATACCCTGCGTCACAGTCCAGTACAGCTACGCGAAACCCCTGGCGTTGTACCAACTCATGACGATCGGCTCCCCTCAGCTTGATTGGTAATGTCAGAAACGGGTATGGTCGGATCTAACCGCGCTATCTGGTACACCTAGGCCAGCCTGTAGCGGCACGTTCGCTGTAGAGGGTTGTCTTTGCCTCACATCTGGCCCACGTGCGACGAGTGTCTGGTGCTCATAGAACACAATGCCCAGCAATAGACAGACAGCATCATTGCGCGTGCCGGAACGTGTCCTGATTTTCTCCAGACACAGTAAAACATCCATCATTGACCTCTCGTTTAAGTTCAGTTTTTTTCGCCAGCTGTTCAGCTTTCTTTGCTTTTCTTTGCCATCGAATCTGGTGCCGCACTTATTTTGATTGAGCCCGATTTTTTTGGTCATACTTTCGCGACAAAATGACTTATAACCTCGCCGTCTGTGAAAGTTTCACTTTTTCACCCCACTCCCTCCTCATTCCCTATCCCTCCGGCCCAGTCAACTTTCAGATCGACTAACCAGGCAGCATCTCACAGATTTCCCATCTACCGATCTTGCATGCGCCATCCAAACCCCGGCTTTCAAAGCTGACGTCGGCTCATACAATCCATGTGCAAATGCCTTGACACCTTGAGATATAGTATTTACTTCCCAGTGTGCATTTTCTTGCTGTTGGCCAGCATTTTCCGGTCCTCCGAGTCGGCCGCCCTTCCACACTTGAAAAACGATACCGAGGTTCCGATACCACCATTGGAAAAGAAGGGTGAACTCGATTCGCAAAACACCGTCGTCCTCGGACGTTTTCAACCTCATTTGTCGACAGGCACCACTACGCGGCCTCAAATCACCAAGCGGCCTCAGAATGTGACTGACACCGCATTGTTGGACGAGTGTATGAGCAGGCCTCTGAGTCCACAACTATGGACGGAGTTGAGATTGAATGAATTTCTCCTTAATTACCCTGGCGGTGATACATTGACTCTTCCGGTATGTCGCTTCATAAAGCTTATTCCATGCGGATCAGTCGTCCATCAAAAGCTAACTTTGGTATTGTGCGGCTTGTGTACCCTTGACGCCATTCAAATTCAAAAGCAGTTGGCAGATAGAGTAAATTTGACAAACTTTGACTGTGGCATTGAAAAACCTTGTTATGCTGACCAGGTGCGTCTCGCAATCCTCCTACTTTGATTTCAACTCTTAATAAGAGGTATCCATAGAAATTTGCTCCTCTTTTATTAGCTTTGTCAGCCTGTGCGAGGGAAAGAATGGTACATCTTGGTGGCTTCACAGGAATGGAACGCTTTCATGAACGCGATATATTCAGCGATTGGCTGGGCTATGACTATGATGCAAGGTTAGTGATAATCTGGTCGGGATTCAGTTTCGAGGTGTCAACTTAAGAGATTCGATCTTTCGCGACTTTGATGACTCTGTCAGGCATCGCTCCTTCAATGGTGATTGAGTCACTGTCTTATATGCTGTCCTACACAGACTAGGGACTGATGTCAATCTTGCATTTTTCCAGGTCTCCGATTTTTATCCTGACTTACCAGATACTTGGGCTGTCATTAAAGCATTCGCTACTTTACTCACCTCAGTCAGCAAAATCTATCCAACGGAAGGACTGATCAGCTGTACAAAGTATTGGTACCAATTCCTACAAGGAGAATTTGGACTCTTCGCCGGAATCTCTGGAATGATGGACGATGTCTTAATCAAGAATCCTGTCAATCAACACGACAAGGTAAACCCAAAACTCGG
>KZ123931.1:6807-18510 GCA_002157025.1 Melampsora abietis-canadensis | reverse complement strand
TCGCAAAGAGCAAGGTTTCGTGTGATAAGCAAGAGGTCGACTCAAGCGCATCACCGCTTTGCCAAGGCATAGCAACAGCAATGAACATTGTTCCTTTCTCCATGTCCCACCTGCGAAATAGAGTCATCAGATTGACCTAGTCAATCTCAAAGCTTTGTTGATCTTTGTCAGATATAAAACAGAGAGGCACATACTCAGCTAGCACAAATCCGGTTAGCTCCTTCCCTGGCTCTATGAGGGTTCGTTTCTTTGATTCTTCGTTCACTGGAGTCGGAAGAGTCTGTCTCTTGGGCCCCTTTCGAGGATGTGGCTTCGACCATCGTAATCCAACATATCTCTTTCTTCCTTCGCTCGNTCGCCTCTACGTCTTGTTTCATCATGGACTCGATTCGTTTCCATCCATTGAGATCTGTTGAAAAAAAGGCAATTGGATTAATTCAAGGTGTGGACATCTATCTATATATAAGTTCAACGACGTACACATGGTATTGATATCATCAAATTTCGTCACCCTCGCAACTCCTGACTCAAGCATCTACATAACGAGTGAAGAGTTCATGTAAGCCGTACACCCGCTGACAGAGGGAAACACTGAAGACGCACCTCGGGAGTTGCCAATGCTGCATACAGAGAGTGCTTGACCAACTCTTTGACTTGTTCAATGACTTCATCTAAATCTATCTTTCCCACTGACCAGACGACGTTACGTGTCTCTCCTACACCGTTTCCGCCTTGACGTTGGTGCGACAGAACACATGTTCGTCGTCCGTCGGAAAACAGCTCCTTACATCTCCACTTGCCAACACTGCCAATTGAGAGCACGAGACATAAGCATACATTAAACCAAGAAAATGGGAACTACTAGAGCAGTGATGCACTCACCCTAGGCGACTGCCTCCACCACCACCGCAGTCCGTGCATCTTCTATAGCGCTCTACGCATCCAACACAGACAACTTCAACTGCAAACTGGACAGCTGAACGTCCGTTCCTGGCCACTATACCTCCTACCCCCAGNNCAATCGCAAGTTGTGGGTGCTGTGACGTCGTCGGTACGTCGATTTCGCTTGCGCATCGTTGTGCTTGTCGGAATCTGGACAGTGAAAGTGGTACAGCCACCAAAAGGAATATGCACTTGCCTTTCCACACCGCCGGTAACCGCGGTGCTACCCATGCCTTGACACTCTCGGCATGTTTGGATGATTTCGTAGCCACCGCTTACCACCATCTCTTCTGCACTTCCTCGAAGAGTGAGACGCCCCATCATACGACCACATCTTCCACAAGTAGCTGTTGCTTCACGAACTTCGCGCTTTTTTTTCTTTGATGAAGTGATGATCGCAGGACTATCAAATTGAGTTTGGACCAACCGGCGAGAAGTACCAGGAGAGCGGTGCTTTGATAGAGATGTAGCAGGATAAGAGCCTTCATATCTTAAAAGAAAAGGTTCACAAGTTGATAACGCTGGATCGGCATAGTTGAACAGGTCCGGATCAGTTCTCGGGCGTTTGAGTTCCAAGTGATGTATGTTAGAAGCGCGCTCATAAGAGTCGGGAGACCAGCTTCTACTTCTTGGATCAGGATGACTGATTGGTGCGCTTGCTATCGAAGAAGGGTGAGTAGCATGAGAGGTTCCCCACGACACGCTGGAAGACGACGAAGAACCCGGAAGGACGTTGGGAGGNAGGAAGAGAATGTGGATTATAGCTAGCTGCGGTTGGATTTGGGTGGTGGTAAAGTGAGGCAGGGTAGGAGTACTCGTAGGTCATGATCCCCGGAGAAGATGTGACAGCTGAAGGTAAGAGTGCAGACGCGGGTAGTTGGTGCAGGTGTATGGAAGAATCCGATGAGAAAGGAGAACGAGGGCTGGTGTCCCAGCGAGGAAGATCTTCTTCAGAGCTGACCTCATACGCATTCCCAGCCAAATGCTGACTCTGATGATGTTGGTGGATGAAAGCCCCAGTGACGGCGGGCTGGATGATAGGCGAAGGTGAGGATGGATCGGAATGCAGACAACCCGATGAATGATGTGATTGCACCGAAGTGTGGCAATGAGCTTGAGCTTGGGCGGTGGACAAAAGCGTTGGGTATGGTGGTGGCGAAGGAATATCCGAATGAAACAGCTTTGATTGATCAAATTGATGAAAGCTTGGGTACGCGCTGGTGGGTGTGGTGATGGTGCCAGTAAATTCCATTTTACACCTGTTGTCTACTGCGTCCAGGACGTTCAAAAAATCCGGAGAGTTTTACAAGCAAATTTAATCCAGATGGTATATTTTTTTATCGGGTCGAAAAGATTGCTAAGGTGTAGACAGGAAGAAATTCTGTGGGAAACGATGAGCAGAGAATGCAAAGATCAGCTTCAGATATAAATCATTTTTGGTATGCTAACGGAGAGCCTTTCATTGATAGAGCAAAATATTCAACAAGATAATAAAAAGGGAGATCGGAAATGGAATATACAACTAAGTGACCAAGTCAGGAAACACAGGTCACGGTTCGCGGCCGCAAAAACAATCGGCCAACAAGGGAAGCGGGACGAAGAGAAATTGACGACTCTAGCGTCAAGATCAGCCAGTTAGTGTGAGCCCAGAGATTAAAACAAGAAAAGCAAGCAAGGTATTTTCGAAGGGCTAGATATTCCCTGCGATTCCGAAAGGCGAATCTTGCACTTTCAGGAACAGCTCTTGATTGGGGAGACAGGAGTAAATTGGGAGAAAAAGCGTAGATGACGCTTGATATACATGAAATGAATAGGCAAAGAATCTTTGCAGATCAAGAGAGGAAGTAGGCCAGCAACTATCTAGCAGTTATTTTGAGGATGCCAAATTTGATGCATGATACGAAGTAAGGCTTCTGAGTCGGATATATGGTTAATGATCTCCATGAGAGAGTAAAGGTAAGTGAAGACGCAGGGAAAGTGACATTTGCCTCACCACGGGAACCTAACTCGGTCAGGACAAGAGACGCGGAGGCACAGAAAGCGAAATGATGAATGATATGGATGAAGAGCAGGATCAGATGAGTTCACAGTGGGATTGGAGGCGGCTATGTTTCAATCAAAGAAGCTTGATGGTTCTGCGTTCTTGTCCAATCGGAGGCCGTAATCAAACTTCATCCATCCGCCCCAAATTACTTACAGTCTGAGCACGAAGGTTATCTTATTGTACCTTGGTTCTCAGGAGATGATATTTCTCTGTCTCTTTCTCTGTCTGACAAACCTGACCCGCGAGGAGCAATGCCGATGGACAAACGAGAAGCGTGGTCCAGCTAGATGAATGAAGCAAATCGAGATTCACAAGATACACTTTTGGGATTTACACCACTCACCCAACGTTACACCGGTTAGCTTCTGGGCCTATTTGGACAGATATCATGTCAGAGACCCGGAACAGGAGGGCTCATTTGCCTGGCACGCAAGCTCCACCTCAAGAAAAGAAATATTAGAAATATAGAGAAAAGATGAAGATCAAGGTTATTCTTCAGCAAGCCCAGGCTAGCTCACCCTGCTCGTGTTTCTCGATAGCGTACATGAGCTTATGCCTTGAAGGCACAAAGGCAGGCAAAGTCGTGATTCTACAGTCGGCCCAAAGTCAATTAGAGTGCCTTATCCGCGCTCGAAGCTTCTAATGGCTACAGGGAGCTCAGAAATATTTGTGAGTACCAAGCAAGAGAAGATGAAGAGTGCAGTTCCCAGCAACGTCGTCAGCAAAACAGATGAAGAAATAACCATCTTGCGTGTTCATGTTGTGGACTGCAAGAAAACACTGAAAATCCGCAGCTCAAGAAAATTTTTGACGGATGTGACTGCTCAATGTGGAGCGTCGATTGACTTTTCAAAGTTTTGCATTTGCGTGATGTTTTGGCATGCTTAACCAGTCTTGGGAGAAACCAAAAATTTGCTGATGACGCATTGAGTACTGTGCATGAGAGGTCTGGAAGCACAGGAAGAGATGAAACCATCTTGGAGTCTGGATATAAAGAAGTGAGATTTGTATGAAGTGTCAAGGCTGTCCGAAAGTGAACCAAAATCCATATGATCCAAGTATTTAATGCCAAGCGCGAGAAAGCAAGATAGGGATATCGAGTCGCGCACCCGTGCGTGGCATGCACGCGTGCGTGTGAGAGTAGTGGCGAGCCAGCAGGTGTTGGTTCGCCTGGGTTCCTTTCACATTTGTCCCGGCATTTATTCCGCTTGATCAATTAAGAGAGCGCGAAGGAGTCGGCTGCGGAGATGAAAGACGTAGGCACTTTCAAGGAGATCGGCACCGTACCCGGGTTTCAGGCACGCCGTCAAGGTTGAATACACAGACAGAGACTGAAAATGCGCGGGAATAGAGCGATAGTGATAGGATGAGAATTAACTGACAATTGACATATAATTGACCAGCGTGGGGTGGGTGTTGGTGAATCGAGACTATGGAGCGACTAGGAGTAACGACGATGAAAAAGGAGAGCAAGTTGGGGCCTTGAAGAGAAGAGAGCAGAGGAGTTGATAATGAAGTCATATCCGGCCAACGGGTTAGAAAACATCTAGAGATATATAAAGAACAATCTGGAGGGCTATTGTCGTTGACAGGGACATGTGTTTGAAGAAGACGGAGAAGATGATGAAGAATTCAGAGGAAGAAGAAAAGGGAATGGATTTGGGTGAAATGGTATATACATGGGAAGTCAAGTATCCGAAACGAAACACTGGTTGGCCGGGAGAAGGGGTGCTGAGTGAAAACGGATGGTCGTCGAGATGGGAACAGACAGCTCATTTGAGCGGTTCAAAAATGTGGCTGAACGAAAGTGAAGTGGAAGTTGCAAATGGACTCATAGCAGGAGTCAGGACCAGCATTCGATGCCAACTTGGTACCAAGCCTGTAGGTCAAACTGGCAACCTACGCAGTCTTCGAATAATCTCACTCTTCGTTGATCACTCCAGTCCTGAGCTCAGAAGAAGATTGAAACTGACATTCTATCTATCAAGTCATGAAGGAAGGTAATCCAAGAGTTTCCTTTGAAAACCAGCCGACCCGTAGCAGGTCAGCAGAATTTTCTTTCAATGCATTTACTATATTGTCCTATTGCATGTAAATAAAAGCGCGATAAGTATTGATGTGGAGAGGAAAGCCTTCATCTCCGAACAACGTCTGGGCAGACACAAATGATTGGTGGGGGTAGGAATTAAATATTGATCCTGGCCTAAACTTTCTTACTTGTGTTTTTCTACTACCACTCTATGCACTTCTCGCTTAAAGCTCACTTCATTAATTAACATCTTCCTCTTCGTTCTCGACCGACTTCATCTGTTTGTGGACCGACCCACCGGAACACTTCAATTTCAACCTCAATCATGAATCTGGTCGATGCGTATACTATGACTTCATGCCCTCAATTACTCGGAGTGGGCCTTTTGAGCTTTCATCGTCTTTATGTCAGAAATCCCCGACAACAGCCGTCATGCCTTCTCCTATGCCGTACCAAGATCTCACCTACAAGTACCTTATAGAGACTCTTGGTTGCCTACGCATCACACCAGGATTGATCTTTCCAAGACTTCTCCCATTCGAGGAGAGCCAGAACTCATGTGCCGAACGATGACAGGCGGTGGTGAAGTGAGGTTGTGTTTGAGGATGCGAACCAATCAGATTGGGAGCTCTAACCAACTCGAGAATGATTGTTTTGATTGGCAGCTGCGTCAGTCGCTGCGAAATTTGAAGTGAAGACTATGCAGGTTTGGAAAAAAAGGCATAAGGTGTTGCTGGTGGGAGCCGCTTCACAGCGCCCTGCAAGAAATGGATTGTGATCGTTCAAAAGGGTGATGGCCATATAGACGCAGAATTGATTTGTTGGCCATGACGCATTGGATTGCATCACCCATCTTTCGACCCCGTGGATATACTTTGCTCTTTCATTCTTACTTTCTGATTCCTTTCCTCTCAAAAAATCAACGTTTGCGGGACCGCAGTGAATACAAGTTCAACGTCATCTTCCTCTCTGTCTCAAAAATGTCATTCATTTGAAAGTACGTAGCAGTGCCCATAGCTGTAACTTCGAGGCTAGTGAAACAGAACGTGTTTAATATGGGGGAATGATGCCTTCTGCTAAGAGGTAATGCCGTCTTCATTGGTGGAGTCAAAGAAGATCAAACAGAGCCCACGTGACAATAATGTAATTTGGATTTAATCAAATATATCTGCCCCAAAAGGTTAGAAAAAACAGGAGGCTGTTTTAATAAGAAAAGAAAGTATGTGTTTAAACAAGGTAGATGATATGCAGCTAAGCTTGACTGTTAACCTTGATAAGGCTTGATACATAGCTGGTTCATACGACAAATTTCGAAGTGACTTGTGAGCTTTGTGATTAGCACGGTGGTTTCATCCCCAGACTCAGAATTTCCAGGCCGGGTCGACCAGGAGAGGCTTGATGCTTGTTTCCGCAGAACTTCACCTGTAACATTGCTTTGGCCAAACCTGACTGACAGGATTTGACCAATAGATACATAGAAGCTTCCGGTCTGAATATAGGTCAGATTTGAACGCATTCAATAAATCATACACGGTATGAAAACACGGTATCTGGGTAGCATAGTAGAGTCAGATTGAGATGAGGACCAAGCACATCCAGAGGAGAACAAGAACAATGAATTGGTTAGCTCAAGGGGTAAAGGAATTGAAGTCAATAATTTGTAAACGACTTATAAAGGGCCGCCTTTGACTCAGCACCATTCAAATGGGTCGCGGGAGCAGGGCTGAAGAGCTATTGTAGCACATAAGCAGTTTGATTTTGGTTTTTTAGGCAACACTCTGCTGGTCTCATCTCATCTCGAATAAATCAACTGATTTGACTGACATAAGTCTAGAACTGACTTTGTCTGTTGAAGTTGACTCCAAACTTCAACCTAGAGTTTTCCTGCTTGGCACGGACTTTACGCACTGATCAGCCTGCAGAATGCTTGAATAGAAAACTTCGGTATAAAATCATTGCATACATAGTTTTTTATTGACCTGTCAAATCACATTTGCAACTCATTCTGCATATCATGCGCACTGCTCGTGCTAAAGCTCATATACATGCAAAGAGTGGGCCATCTCAGCATCCCAACACACCCCACTACCAGTCCGGAGTATCTTCCAGCCTTCAAGATCATTTCGCCATTTCTTTTCCTTAGACAGAACCTCTTGCCGCAGTCGGACTTCAGTGAGGCCCTCTGAGAGAGTTGAGTTGCTCTTTAGCTCTGCTGTGTCGAGATCAAGTTGTGTTTTCCGAGCTTCAGAAAGTCTTTCTTTCAACTGTTCACGGTACAAAGCACGCTCCTCAGTGATATTTCGAAAAGCTTTTTTGTAAGATCGTCGCACATGCTGCTCGGCTTCAGGACAGAGGAAGTCGAGGTGAGGTGATCCAGTCATCTTGATGGAAAAGTCAGTGGAGACCTCGTCACCATCCTGATCAGCAGCAAGCCATCCGCAGTATTGATTCAAGCCTGATAGGTCAGTAGGTGGTATGATAGGGGTAGATCGACCAGCGATGAGACTTTTGACTACTTCGGCACCTTTCTTGACATCTTGTCTTCGGTTGAAAAATCGATAAAGCTTCAAAGGCCACCAAATCATTCCGATAGGGTGATCAAAAGGAACAAGAAGCAGGGGTGGTTGCTCGGGTAGCGGGGACGGTGGGAGTACTGCGGGTTGATTTGTGATTGACGCTGATGACTGTGTCGCAAAATTTGACGACGCAAATGGAGACAGGTTTGAGATCCAGCTGGGATTTTTACTGGATTGTCGCAAACTGTCGAGATCAGAGAGTGTCGGAGAAGGATGAGAGTCATCCGCCATCCTGATTTGTTCAGTAACGCCTCTAAGGCCCTCAGGAAGAGAGTCATCAGTGTGGTCGGTTTGATCAAAAAGACCTTCGTCGTCAAGTTGTCGAGATAAACGTTCGTCTTCCTCTAATCCATCTAGCGGCAAAGGTTGTCGATAGCCCTTTTTCAAGCCCCAAAGGTACTCCTTGAGCGACGCCCTTCCCAGAATGAGATTTGCCCCCTCAAGTCGATGCTGTTGGAAATGCCCTAGGGGAATAGATGGTATTGGCATCCGTGCAACTGTAAGACACATGAACACGACTTACACATCTGAAACCGGGGCATTCCGGGGGACAAAGGTGGTTGCTTGAAGGCTTCGATATTCTGAGCAGCTCGAATGATTCGTTCGTTGTGAATATCCGACGCAATTTTCCTCCCTAAAGCACCAGGGGATATTCCATTCTCAATGCGATAATCGATCGCCGCAGCTACCAACAGGGGCTGTGGAGAAAGGGAGGATGTCACTCAGTAACCAATCCACCAACAACCATTGTGATATCACGAGGACGAACATAACATTACACACCTTGACGTACTTCTTGAACCATTGAGCCCCACGATCAACATCGACATCCTCGGGGACTCGCGCACCATAGACAGTGATCCTTCGAGGCATCCAGCTTGCAGCATTGGGTGTGTCGAGGACTATCGCTCGTGAAAGGTGTTCAAGTTCGCGGACATACTTTTCACGTAGCTCACGACACTGATGCCGGTCATAAAGATATAGAGACAAAAGAGAGCTTGATATCAAGAGAAAGCCGGAAGTTTTTGGAGGGGGCAGTCGTGGCTTCCAGATTGCTTTGAGCCATGCTTGTGGTATTCCGAGATAGCGGAAAGCTGGGTTGATTGCACTCGACATGCGTGATCTTGGGTCATACTGATCAATACTGCTCAAAAGAACCTTATGGGGAGCATACTGGGGCCCCAGAGATACCCGACCTGAGCTGATCAGAAGGACCGCTCCGGTGTGAGCGCTGGTACCCCGTGGCTAACTAGTACCGAGATATTCTGTGGGATTCACCCAGTACGTTGGATAACGAGCATCACTAAGTAAACCCTAAACCCAAAGAGTATCGGGAGTCTCTGCTGAGTGGCCAGACAATTAAGTGTTCGTCAATAACGCTTCCCGTCTCACCCAACCTCTTGACCTCCACGCCAACTTTCGCTATGTCTAACAAGGGTCAGTCTCCCATCTCGCCGCTCATCAGACCCATACTCATGCTCGTCGAATCCTTTAGCCAAAGCCGGTACCAAATTCCGTATGACCCTCGCCTTGCCTGTTGGTGCGGTTGTCAACTGCGCTGACAATTCAGGCGCCAAAAATCTTTACGTATGTCTAAGCACTTGCTGTATTTTGATTCCTACTGTTTATACTGGTGTGCTGCCCTTTAGATCATCTCAGTCGTTGGATTTGGGGCTCGACTCAATCGATTGCCAGCAGCATCCTGCGGTGATATGGTGATGGCTACTGTTAAGAAGGGGAAACCCGAGTTACGAAAGAAGGGTACGGACCTCCCCATTGGCCTCTCCTTGCTGGATCACATCACTCACCAATCAAATATCCTATCGTAGTCCATCCTGCAATTATTGTTCGCCAACGAAAGCCTTGGAGGAGACGCGACGGGATCTTTCTCTATTTTGAAGACAACGCCGGTGTGATTGTAAACCCGAAAGGAGAGATGAAGGGCTCCGCTATTGCTGGGCCTGTTGCAAAAGAATGCGCAGGCGAGTCTATTCTGCACACACATCGGTGTCACGCGGACTCTCATCTTCTAATGCTTCTTTCTCCACAGATCTCTGGCCTCGTATCGCTTCTAATGCAGGAACTGTAGTGTAGCTCGATTTCATGAACGCTCCAAAGCTGGAAGATTATCTACCAACCTGACTTTCTTGGCCATGCGCTAACACTGGACCTCGTGTAATACATCTATGGGCAATGCGGTCTTTCTGTTTCTTTGTTTCCTGTGAAAGTATCGTTTTTTTTGTTCCCTCGAATCATGATAGGTTGTGTATCCAAAAGCCAATAACGACGCAAAGGGTGCAAGATGACATCATGATTGGCTATGCTCTCGTTTTGTTAGGCCAGCGTCCTGACTAAAGTGCTGGTTCCGCCACAAGCTGCTGTCTGATCCGTTTGGGATCCCTTTCAACATAGGTATCATTGCTCTTATGTGACCACAATCACTTCACACTCACCTTTGAAAGTCTGACTGGAAGGATGGTAAACTTCTCAATCCCGGGGAAACATAATCAACTAGCTTTGTGTAATTTTGGAAAACTAAGAATCTGGCAGATTTTCCCGCCAATAGTTTTGTCAACACCAATCACAATACTTTGAGACTCATGGCAGCCCCATATTCGAAGACCTTGAGACTTGGAGTGAATGATGCTTAAACTTGAATTGTTGTTGGATAATCAGCTAATCTGCTGATCCTACAAGAATGATTTTGCAAACAGGCAGAAGTCTTGGGGTGGACTGCTTTTCAGATGGCTGAAGTGTGAAATGTGAGCAAATCCCAGTCAACAATACTCAAACACAACCAGCAAATGGTGTGGCAGAAAGATTGTTACCAATTGGATGTCATGTTCAATTCAAATCTTTGCAATCAGAAGTCATTCAAAGTAGGCAGTGCTTTGAGGTGAAATGAGATGGATTGCCTGAATGCTGCAATGTTCATGAAGTGGTAGGAAAAGGTATGGACATGAAAGCTCATAAGATCAAAAAAGATAGATTGACAGTTGTAGATCACTTGTTATTTAGTGATTGAGATGTTGAGAATGATGGGTACTGTGCATTGAAAAATCTAGAAAATAGGAAGTGGTACACCTATATACATAATGCAACTAATGACAGCTACAGAGACCAAGAATGGGAACAAAATGGATAATACCAAGTATAACTCTCACCAATGAATGGAACATCCTTGTCAGCACTTGAGTACTTAAGAGCTAAGCACCAGAAGTACTTCAAAGATGAATAGAATAAAACCAAATATAAAAAAATATTCATCATCATGAAAAGAAAATCAACAATATAATATAGAGCTACTAACATCATTGTAATCTAGTAACAAAAGATTCATCATTGTAAATATAAAATCCAACTTCTTGAACTAGTATCAAAAGTCTACACGCCCAATATGAGAAAAGAATTACACACAAATAATCAACTAAGAGCTGGTAACCACCAAAAAGACATTAGAAGAGAGAGAACAAGTTTCCTTATCTGAATCACACACTAAGAAAGAATCAGGGAAAATGAATGAAGAACATAATCACTGAGAGATATCAAGTAAGACTAGAAAGGAACTTACCATATGGATTAGGCAAAACCCAAAGAAAAGCAGGACAGAGTAAACCTTGTCACAAGATATAGATTACTTGCCAAGACATAATAGCTCAATAAGTAATAGTGAAATAATTCCAAAGATCTAAAGCAACCACATCAGCTTGGCCCTAGGAAGAGCATACTGAGCCAAACAACCACAGTTTCAACCACAGAGACAAAAGAGATAGATACACTGCCCTATCTGGAAACCCAGAAGAAGAGGCATCAAATCTTACCTGCTTTGATTTCAAAGTAACTGCCAGTGTTCTTATGTAGCAGCAACATAGAAGACTTACCTTGCTTGTATATGTTCCACTTCCCACAGTAGTTGCTTGGAGCTTCCTTAGGAATTAAATTGTTAAGATAAACGTAGTCAATATCATCCTTCTTTCTTGACAATCAGATCCCACATCCTGATATATCTTGCTTTCCCTATCTGATTTAATCTTGTCAGCTTGGGCCTTTGAACTAGTGGGTAGTTTGTAGATTTGAGCTGAATATTGAATTACAAGATGTAAACTTCAAAG
>KZ123924.1:0-16741 GCA_002157025.1 Melampsora abietis-canadensis | reverse complement strand
TTAAAAATGTATTGCTCTCGTGACATCTAACTTGATTAAGTCCCTCAATGCTGGACAGCTGTCATAACTTTCCCTGGGTTTTATTGTATCCTTAACACCTTTCACATCAATCTTACTCAAGAAATCTAAAGCCTTCGTCCTCCGCTGCTTGAAGCTGCATCTCAAATACTTCGCCAATCTTGCCTAAGACTCAAAACATGAGAAATCACGAAGAAATCACCCAGTAGAAACATCCCAAGCGTCGTAAGATACCGAATATTCAAAGACCAATACTCATCCATGATGTTTGTCAAGTTTGAATGTTGGAATTGTCACAGGACCTTGAATGTTTTTGTCTTTTGAACCTACCGACGAAACCGAGATTGTTCAGGCTCAATTTCTGGGTTTGTACATACCGCGTGACAGGGTATTGAAAAGGTGGGTTTTAGGTCAGATATGTAGTTCGCCTAGAGCTTTCCGGGGTCCTATTGACAGGCCCACGCTTTTCTTTTCTAGGGACTACCGGAGCCGGAATGCTGCACAAGATGAATCACTTTTAGTTTCTGTTGAATTGCCAAGACAAGATTGACCGGACTCTAAAAACATGAGACTTTTGAAAATGTGCCCTCCGATGTTGTCACGGATGCTGAGGACTGAAGTGTGTACAAGATCGACGGAGTCATAAAGAAGATCAAGTGTACATCAAAAGAAAGTTAAGAAAAGCTGAAAACATGCTATGTAAGAATCGGGCAGTGTAGGTTTGAGAATTTTGGTTTGTCTTGAAATGACAAATGATGTGCGACCGGATCTCTTTGGCTACGTTTCTGTTGAGGATGTGATTTGTTTGTCATTCCAGTTGGCGAGATGATCCAGCATAGAGATACACTTCAGATTATAAGAAAGCATTGGGATTGGTCATATTGGCTTTAAAGCGGCAAGCTAGCTATAACAACTCAACATGTTCTCGCATTTGCACTGAGACCTCGCTTGACCTCACAAGGTTGGTGGACAGCCAAGCTTGCGACTCACGAGGATCAATATCATGATGAATCATGAACGCAAGAAGAGTCTGTCTCGTCCTGTTCGTCACATCTCTCTGATTCTCAGCCTGGACGCGGGGCGAAGCCACGCAAGGCTGACCCGAGCATTGGCAAATCAGGGGAGCCCCGCAAGGATAGTCGAAGTCCCCAGAGTAGCACGGGTCACACCGATATGCCAATGGAATCACGAGGACCGACGAGAGTCAGACGACGAAAGCTGACGTTCAAAACGACATGCGTCCTCGTCGTCTACTTTCAAGTTGTTATACTTCCAATCACCATCAGATTCAAACCTCACACCTTGGGATCCCAAGGCTCATCTCTAGTTCACCCAAAAGAATGGTAGAACCGATCTCCTCAACCGAGTGCAGTGAATCACGAAAAAAAGAGTTGATAGATAACTTGAACAAAACTCGCGAAGAAGTTCAAGATGTAGCTCAAGGACGATCGGTAAGGTGTACAGCTCATCTATGTAATCCAAACTATCTTCTCAAAGTTGATCTATTCATTCTGGGTTGCTTTTTTTTCGTCTTGTTTGGAATTAGTAGGTTAGATTGGTAGCTGTTTCTAAACTTAAACCTGCGTCTGATATTGCGGGTTTGTATGAAGGAATTGGACATCTTCATTTTGGTGAAAATTATGTTTCAGAACTCGTTGAGAAGGCAAAGTTGGTTTGTTAGATTTTTTTCCCACAATGATTGATGTAAGTTGATGAGCTAGTGCTACTAACACTTTTTTCTAATGTTGCTTAGTTACCTCGAGATATAAAATGGCACTTTATTGGAGCGCTTCAAACAAACAAATGTAAAATCCTGGGAAGTAAGCTTGTTTTGTATTGTGACAGTGACACGTATGCTCAATCGGAACATCATTCTTCGCCTCAACTTATTCATGGCATTTACTTACACACTCTCTTATATACAACTTACCATTACGCATTCACTATCCAATCCGGATAATCATCTATAGCAATCCCGAATTTATTCGCAGTTGAGACAGTAGACACGATAAAAAAAGCCGAAGCGCTCAATAAATCAAGAGCTCAATTATCTCAAAGCTCATCAAATCCAATCCAAAAACTACAAATTTACATTCAAATCAATACATCAAACGAACCTAACAAAGCAGGATTAAAAGTTGAAGAAGATTTAATAAATGATACATCAGGCTTAATTTTATTAACGAAATTTATTAAAGAAGATTGTAAAGAACTTGAATTAAGTGGGTTAATGACCATTGGATCATTCCAAGAATCTACCAAGAATCTTGAGTATAATGCGGATTTCGATCGGTTGGTGAAGATTCGTGATATGCTTGAGGATAGGATCGGGATTAGACCTTTAGGACTTAGTATGGGGATGAGTTCGGATTTCGGTTTGGCTATTCGGATGGGTAGTGATAATGTTAGGGTAGGATCTAAGATCTTTGGCGAACGACCGCCTTTTAAACCGTCATAGATCTCTTCACTCTTCTTGCTTCAGGTCGTATTTATTGTTTGTGCACTTACTTCTTTCGTATTGATGTCATGGAAGTGGTCTATCACTTCACATAACTTACATTTCTCAACGAAATTAATTCAAATGAAAACTTTGTATAATCTTTTGGAACAGAGTCATCCCTTGATATGACATACAAGTCCCTTGATCTGAAAAACAGGTTTGGTTTTGCTCGTTGTTGCCAAGGCCATGGGAAAGTACATACGAGGATGGAAAGAAGAAGGAACAACAGAGAGCTATGTGAGGATAAAGTCATATCAGAATGTAGTCTCGTTGCGCACTTAGTATCACATTCGACCTATACCACCCAGGTATATGAAAAAACCAATCGTCTTAAACATCACGGTTTTCAAAAAAATGTAGGATTCAAGCAGATCCATGTTGCCACCAAAAAAACAACTGGGTTCAAAGTTGATATCTACAACAGAATTATGTTTATGTATACAAATAAAAACATTAATTGTTTTTCTCAATAGCTTTGGGAAATGATAAGCTGAGTTGGATTTCCCAAACATCTAAAGCAAAATCAATTTCACTTTTCACCTTTACGTTTTTAAAATCATGATTCAAATTTACATTTTTCTGACATTTTTAGCACGCGTGATAAGTATGTAGATATATCATTTCTTAAAAGGATCAAGTTTAGGCATTTTCACATTGGAAATCAAGGTTTTTATCTCTGACTGTTAGGTGCTTGTATATGAGAACAATCTAATCTTGCGTGATTTGGAATTCACCCGATTCCTGGTAAACAAAACAACGATTGTTCAGCTTGATCTGCACATGTTTTGTGGTATAAAGAAGGTAAGCTTCAAAACTCGCAATGATTCTCTTGATGAGCTTTCTTGTGACCGATACAGCAAGTCCTCAAGATCATATACTTAGCAGGAGATTGAAAAGCTCTTGATTAACGCATCAAGAGGCTCTGAGGGAAACTTGATGGAGTTTTATCAATACATACCTTTTCAAAAAGGCTGTTCCAATTGCATCCTTGAGGGTTTGGATTCAGACATACTAATAGGATCAAAGCCAGGTACGTGCTGGGGCAGGTGGCGGGCCATCTGATGATTGAAGCTGCAATCAAATTGCAATCCATAGAAATGCTGTAAGGTATAGCTTTTGGATCTTGCTAAACTGTCAGATTTTCTATGCTAGAGACCCTAAGACTCGTGCAGTGATCTCTTTCTCAAAGACTGGTATACAGAGCTTGAACACTCATCTTACAATCAATCCCAGTGTTAGTAGGTATTATGATTATTGAACCCACGAAGAAAGAAAGACGCAAGGACTATATAGCACAAGAATACAAAAGACAAACAGCACAAGATCTCACGCGATTGAGAAATTTAAATTTTCGCGCGTCAGTTCACAAAATCAGACGATCTTGGAGATTATATGCTTGATCATTGTTTATATAAGGTATTTGACGTCTTTACGGACTTGTCTTTACAAAAGTGGTTTGTGAAGAACCTTGTAAACGAACTATGATCAGAAAATGAAGATGAGAAAGCGTCAGCTTAGTGCTACTTTTGGTTCAATATGAATCTGCGGAACGATGAGGTGGATTGGACAAGTTTCTCACTGGTTTGGGCTTTTAGGGCATGAGGTTTCTCCAGGGTAGTACCATGGCATCGGTTCTGGGCTTTGAGAAGGTTCCTTGCAATCTTCTCGAACGTTAGTGCGGGTCCGTTGGCCAGCGGGATCGGCTATTTCACTTTTGGTCGAAGGTGTGGTGGGTATATCGAGATCGATGACTGTTTCTTGAACCACTTGAACCTTGAACGCTGATTTATTTGTTCGAATCTGGGCGCCTGTTGAGCTCATCACAACACCGTTTGTTCCGAGTGTCCTATTTGAGTGCTTATCACCCCCACCGAGTCCAGGGAACACTATGATGCTCCGAGTGATCTGAGTAAGTACAAAAAGATATCAGTCCCTGCTCTATGTTTGATAGACATAAAACATAGGTTGAAAGTTGACTGACCCCAAACAACAGAACGTCTACAAATCCACCTAAATATACAGAGTTGAGAAGGGGGAGTTTTTTAAGTTGAACGCTCTTAAGCTTCCGAACACCTTGGCCAGGGTTTACAAGATCCTGTAGTGAGGGTTCATACAAAAAAAAAGCTCAACTCAAGCAATACCACGATCCCGCTACGGCGCCAGCTGTGATGCCCCAATCATGTCCTGCCAGAGAAGCAAGACGATAAGCGGAAAGAGGAAGGATCATGATGATGAATCCGATGGGATAGCTAGTAGAAAGAAACCCTATAAGCACATATGATCTCCATATTTCGGTGCAGATCTTATATACAAGTTTATTCTTACATTAGCATCCCTCGTGCTTTGCGTTCCAGTCGTTTCCTCATCGGATCTGCCGTCACATTTGTGTCTCCGACATTGCGCATACGTGAATATCGAAAGTATCGACGTAGCCTCCAAAAGAGATGTCCATAAAGAGCGATAGAAGCGAAGGCCGCAATGAATAGCCAGACATAGTGAAGGTAGAGGCGCAAAGGGCCATGGCGATTATTGATCCAACACCAAGCACCTATCCGCAGCCTTAGGTTTGTCAAGTCCGATCGAGGTGCACGGACGCTCATTGCGATGAAAGAGGATCAAGACCTACCGGTCCATGTATAGAACGGTTCATCCCCATTCCAACTGCCCTTTATGCTCGGAGCCACAAGACCGAGTATCATGACCGAGATCCATACAAAAGGTAGCGTTGCCCATGCTGACCAAATCGGAAGGTGCCAACATAATATCAAGATGATGTATGTCTGGATTGCGATAATCAAATTCTGATGGAGTTCGAACAAAAACCCAACAAGCTTAGTATCACGATCTCAAATACAGATACTCACTGTCAAAACCTACCGAAAAAGCAGAGGCAACATCACCCAACTGGATGAGTACGCCTTGGAATGTGCAAGTTGCAGCACACGTATTGCTGGTGCAGTGCGTTTGCGGATTGTTCACCCATACATCTTATCCATTGATCAAGAATTCACATCAGACCATTGATATGCGGTAGGAATAGTCGTGTCACGATGCACTCACAGTTCAATCCAAATCCGAGAGCTTGGATGAAGTCAGCCTTGAAGGGTAAAGTGAGAGAAAATTTCAACCAATGACTGTGACGAGACGTGTCACATGCTCCTTGTTGGACTCACGAAGACTAGATTCATGAACATTATCTGTTGATGCGACCAAAATGTAAAACGGACGTGCCGGTATGACTAGTCAGTTAGGACCGTAGCAAAATCGGGGGTGCGTGTAGGTAGCCACCAGTCGACTGAAACAGGTCCTTTAGAACTGAAATAAAGACGAAGATGACGAGATGACCTACCCCAAAGTTGGTATGAATGAAGCTCTTCTTTTTCTGTGCCCATGACTGAAGTTCGTTCCGACGAACAGCACGACGATAGGCCTTCTCAGACTGCGTAGGATCAGGCTGAATCCCAAACTGAGCGCTTGATAAAAAGACAAGAACAAAAACGTAGATGAAAAGAGCGCTGGTGGCTGTCAATGAGAGCTAAGGATTTGAATCGTAAGTAATCAACTTCACTCGTTAGTTCAGATCCATGCAGGATGGATGAATGAAGATTAGCATTTAGTACATACAGTGGCAGNAGCCACAGCGACCAGTTGCTGAATCGTGAAGAGTTAAAGGGTCATCGTTATTGAATCAGCGATAAACCATGAGAAGTATTGATACTTCAGTTCGGTTTCTAGTGAAGCAAGGTTCAGATCAGGGCTTACAACACGACTTTGGAGGTGCGAATCAGTTGCTTGCATCTTGAGAGACTTGAGACGTATTCAAAATGAAGGCCAAGTGGAAGAAAGGATCATAAACTTCAAGCACACAACAACGCCACCGCTCATTGACAAGACTTAAGAAAGAAGAATAGGAGACGGAATCAAGAGACGAGAGTGAAAGGAATTGCAGCGCTTCAATGTAGTGTGAGTGTAAAGTCGAAATCCTCACTCGCGCGACCCAGGCAAGCAAAAAACCAAACACCGTTCCACCAAAATGCCACTCGCGATCAATTAACCAATTATGTATGTATGTACACATAAGAAGAGAGAGATCCAGAGGAAGATCGACCAACAAAACTGTGGCTGTCATGACTGTGGAAATGACCCCCCAGCTTCCTTGGTACATACATATATACATACATTCACAATGAATGTAAATACTTTATTTCTATTGAGTACAAGCAAGTGTAAAAAGCATGTGCAAGTTTTCTAGTTTTCCCGCCAAGGTTGAGGAATCTAGCGCCGGCGTAATTTACGTGAAGGTTAAAGGGGCCCGGGCTGTGATGGATCTGTGTCGGGTTGTACAGTCGATTTTACAAAGCTTGAAGGAGGTTTGCCCGCAAAATTCAAGTGATTTGGCGCCAAATTCTTTTCAAGCTTTGTGAGATTGCTTCCTCTTATCACGAAGTTCAGCTAAATGAATTTCTATCTTACTGCAGATCGCGAGCATGTTGAAGACAGATGATACATGCAAAGTGACTAAAAATCGACCCTCATCGTTTTGAGTTCTGTCTTGGGAGTTCGACTTACATACAAAGGCTCAGGAACGTATGTGCCACAATCTTGGACACAAATGGATAGTATCGATGATGCATTATTGGGATCATAGGTACTTTTCTGCAAACAACTCCAAGCATCCGATGAAGGACATGGATTTTCTGATAAGTTGATCACCTCGATATATTTTTTTAGAATTCCGCCGAAGGTACATAAGTCTTCCGGATCGTTCGAGCGGAAAAGATGAAGATACCGGTGAATATGTAAAGCAAATGAACGGCGGGGTCTACCACATCTGTGACTTGGAACGAACGAACAAAAAGATGAGTTTATGATGACTTTAATCAATTTCATATTTATTTGATTCGATCAATCAGCTACATATGCCGTTTGTGAACCGGTCTGACTCTACGTATGCATGTTCAAAGTCGCTCACTTTGAGACCCCCATAATTGAGAAAAGATATAAAGTGATCGTAGTGGTCTCCTTCCGTGTAAGTAAAAAAATCGGAAGCAAACGAAAGCGTCAAGCCCTTGGCTATGGCTTCTTCTCCCACAAATTGGAGGGAAGAAGTGTACGTAAACCGTAAGCAATGGAAAGTGATATATCTTGGCGTAGCTTGTGATCTATTTCTCATCTGCGGGGATTGATTTCTGGGTACAGTCAAATCAGAAAAGCTTGACCAATTTTGCCCGCAAAACTCGAGCCAATCGGCNGGCGGGGAATTCGTGACAAGCTTTTCTGGTTTGACTGTAACTAATTCAGAGAAGCAGAAGGAAGTAGATAAATAACAGTTACCCTATGCGCAGATAGAGTAGTAATATAAACAACTATCCAATTGAAGTTCTTCTGTTTGTGTGGATAGTATCTTGTTTTGACCTCCCTCCTTTGAAAGAACATGGTGGTAAACCATGACCTAGATTCTGAAAGCAAGAATCCGAGTCAAATGTTTTGGAAAGATGTTATACTTCATGAATCTCATATGTATCTGATTTCTATGAGTAGGCACGCTGTAGCCTGTGATTGTATAGTATCACTATCATGAAGTGAAACAGGGGAGACTGGATATATTTATAAAGCTTCAAAGCTGACACTTGGCTTGCCAATGACACAGGTCGTCGGTTCATATGTGGGTTTGCTCCGCAAGTCTAGACTCTACACATCTTCAATTCTCAAGTGTAAGCAGGTTGAGGATACTCGATGAATTGTCCCGATCGCATATACACGTCTTTAGCGCCATGATGGCGTCCTACAAGCACCGGTGCCTACAAGATTCTTCACGCGCCCCCAATGCCCAGTGATGTTCATATATTACAACCTCAACAGAAATTATATCTTAGATGTTTATGTAGGGCACATCTATAGGTTGGTACCAAATAGAGCAGTGGTTTAAAGTCAATTTGAGGCGCTTCAGGCTGGGGTTCCAAAGCCAATGGTATTCTCGCCGAAGCTGAACACGCTATATACGTTCTGAGAAATGATCATACGATAAGTGCGGGCGTGGAAAAAACAAGAACAAAAGAGATACTGACAGCCATGAAGCTATCACCTAGAAGCCAAATATTTATCGGCAATCCCAAAGGCTGACTCGAAACCGCACCAATACAATATGTATCGTCTTCAAGGGTTGCTCCCAAGTTGAACCGTTCTTCCTTTATCTTCCATTGCCTCCCACCGGCCCAGCTGAACGAGACTTGAGGGGAGCTTCCACAAGGAACTGTCATGATTCCATCTGATCAACATGTCTCCTTTTATCATCAACATGCAGGATGTAATGGTAGAACTTACATTTCCATAAGCCTTTCTCTTCGTCGTAAAGTGAGCCGCCAAGGCCCTTGTACAAGGCTTGAACCGCTGAGGAAGGACCATAGCTGAATTTCATAGCAAACAAGATATCAGATTGACTTGCCTCACAAAATCTTTGACGGCTACATCCATTTACATGATTGTTGTTCCGCTATCAATAATCGTCTCGTAACTCGATTGAGTGCCAACAACCTTTCCATTTGCGAATACCGTTGCAGCTCCAATTTGCCCTGCATGCATGATGAAGGCAGATATTTTCAAGTGTTCCACCCCATGGCAGTTTTGGACCAGGATGGTCAAAATCAGCCTCCATATAATTGTTCTACTATTAAGACTGTGTTGGAAAACAGAAACTTACAATAGGCTTTCCGGGAGACTTTTCATACGAGCATTTGTTGGTATCCGTTAACAAAAGCGTGCAGATTGATTGGGGAGATAATTAAATACCTTGATGTGTTTCAAGCTTGCCTGAATATTTTTTGGGATCCACACCTCCCAAGTGCAACTCACTCCCTGTGTTACCCAAGTTGAATGAAAAGACATTCTTGGGTAACAGACCTTGCTTGAACGCCTTTGCAAAGTATGTAAAGTGATGATGAGCGAGACTCCAGTTCGAAGTGCTCTTGGGAGCTGTCTTTAAAAATTACTGACGCTGGTGACAATGCAAGGGGTGCGCAAATGCGATATTCCAGGATAGGCTAGACCTGTTTTGTGAACGGTTAAGCCCGAGAATATTTAGCATTCATGCCTTACGTTTGTGCAAAACTTAACTCCTGGAGGAAACGCACCGAGTATCCCGTCGGTAGGAGCTGATCCGAACGAACGGCTAAGAGCCGTCGCACTGGCGAAATGTTGATTCTTGATAGTCAAGCCAGCAAGCTTGATGTTATCTGTATATGTCGGGCCTGAAGTGGTAGACCCGTCGCCATCTGATAAAAATGATTGCTTCAGACATCAGTTCCCGACCTTGCCGACCCTCACGCAGCGAGGATTTGCGGAAGCGAATTTCAAAAGCCTACATCTAATCTTGAATGTTGCATTTTGCAACGCAGACGTTCGACTTGCGGAAGCATCGTACAGATTTTTTGACGCGCATGCTGGCGATTGACAATGCTTTGAGGCCACCCAGAGGTCCGCTGAGCCACTACAGATATGACAGCGGTATGTATGTTATGAAATCTCGATGTTGGCATAGGCGGAATACGTCTTGCAGTAAAACTGGTTGGGATGCAGTGACTCACGTATCAAAATCTATAGAGAATGTTTGGCCTCGCGGGCTTCCAATGTTAATGAGACCACTGTGAAAGTTTAAGAACCCGCTCAAAGGTCAGAAGTTTCCACAAATCCAGGATATCAAGGCAAAAGTTCTAGAAACCCACGTCCACACTATTGAACAATGGAATGATGAGCCAGATGATAGATGGGATAAATAAGACTTCGTTTCAATATCAAGCTACTTACTTTGATCTCCCTGATTTGTAAGCCGCTCTTCTTGCCGATTGGCTAAGATTCTGACTTCATGAGTGACTTGGTTATTACATTTGCCAAGGCGACATGTTTTAGTCATTCGCTGACGCCAAACCGGCGAGCCTTTCAACTCGGTGGAGTAAGTATAGGCAAACATCGGATCTATAGCACCGGTCTCCATTCCGGCTAAGCCACTCTCAATCTTTCTGTGGGTATAATGCCGGTGGTTAGTTTGAAATGAACTTTGGATAGTTTACTGCCAAGAAAACACCCAGAGTCCAGCGCTGGTATGCAGACTGACCGAATTGTGCGTAGTTGTTGAAAACCGAAAGCCGTGTGATTGAAAAATCCATCTGGAGTAGTCAAAAAGCTATTTTTCCTGAGGGAAATGCGAAGGGCTCCCTCGACCGATAAGGAAAATGCACTTCGTGCAAAAGCCGTAACAAGGATTAGGACGGAACATAAGGTGGCGCTTCTGCGATTATCCATAGCAATTTGGTATGAGATGGCTAAAGGAGAAAGAAGTTTGCTATCCAGGGACGAGAAACTGGAGGCGCACCATAGGGTTTATCAGAAGAATAATTGGGGCCGATAACGACATTGCGATAGATAATATGCCGTCTAGCTCATAGCGCCTTTCAAACTTTGCTTACAACAATATCTATCTATCGCAGAGTATTTGCGTGGCCCTTGAAATTCCTTCTATCAGGTCAATATCAAGATATGTCCTTATCCATCAGTCTGGACTCTCACTTGATGTGGATGCTGATGATAGGTGATCTGGATGATAGGTATCCTTGCGACTTCGGCCGAGAGCTGGCAGCAGCGATACTGATGAATGATGTATCTTTTGGCTCCAAGGTTGTCGAACGAGACCGATAGGATGCTGAGTGAAATCATATGCCTCACATCATCATACATGTCGTATGCAGGATCGCTGCAAAACTCGCCAGAAACGATCCAAGCAGATGCGATGAACATGACGTTTACGATTTTATCTCACACCGTGAGTTCCTTGAATCTTGGGCCTCGATATGAGCTCCATTCCTCTATTCTTCGAGCTGGTGCTTCGCGCAAGGGGCCACTGCAGGTAGATAACATACCAAGTGGAAAATGAACGCCTTCCCGGGAGGGCGTTCCGGATATATGGCACTGGCCTACAATCGAAGCTCAAAGAAACACATGAAGCGCATTCCCAGTGTCGCTACAGTGCGAGACTGTGTTTTCAGGTTTGCAGCGAACGAGCTTGAATTCAACCTGCAGCGGTGATTTTGAAGGCCGCAGCCAGTCTGTTTTTTTGTTACAATTTGATAAGGCAAATTTGCAATAACTTCATAGCAAGACTTAGACGCTTTAAGCGCTTCCCAGCCTTCTCAGACATATACTTTCATAACAGTTATAGTTTAGAATTGGATTCAAGCTATGCATAATCGAATCAAGCTCCTTTCCCGAACTTTCCTTTTATGGATTTGAAGTAGAATCCGACGGCTGCTGCGGCATATGGCTTGGTGACCTCGACTTTCTGTGGTTATTTCATGTGTAGCTTATCTTCTGGTAGATAAATTGGTCCAAAAAACACGGTAAGAAACTTTCCATTCCCTGATTATACCCTGAGAAGGAGAAAGAAACCGCCTTCAAGGGATGCTATTGGTACAAGTAAATCAACTCATTTTCTGTATCATCAGCGCAAGGTCTTGAATAAAAGAATGTATTGGAGGGCCCGTCCTACATCAAAATCATGCGCTTGTGTTTTCCTCAAATCCGAACTACGTCGCAAGTCCTAGTCATCACAATAGTCAACTGCTCCACGAGGGTTAAGAAAATAGCTATAATGGAAAGGTTTAGTGATCATCCAATTAATTTTGGTCTATTCAGCCTAATCTCGACGGATGGGCGTAGTAGTTGAAGGCACGGCTTACTGGGGGAATGGCACTTTCCAGCCAGCACCTCCTTGAAAGAAAAGGACTAATAGGAGCACCGTAATCTGAGTCCCGCCCAACAACGCTGCATTGAGTATATCGCTGAGGATAAAGGTACAGTTCAGGAATTGATGTACATTCGGGCATCAAAATCCTTGAATGTTTACTTACTTATATCGATGGAACCTAAGTGTCAACACAAAATTAAAATGGTTTAAACTCAGCTTCATTCATTCCCTACAGCATGTTTGAGATAGCTCACCAGGCTCGGTGGTATCGTTTCATGTAAAATTGTGACCATAACCCGACTGCCACAGCCATCATCTGGCCAGAGGAGAGATCTGAAGAAGACAAAGTTTGAGACAAGTGACCGTGACGATATCAGTTTCAGTAATCTTAGATGCTCACTTCCCGTCAGTGCTCCGAATCCGTTGGCCATGACCGGGATGTTGATGTATTTGAAGCCGACTCTTGGTCTCCATTTGTGCAGAAGATAGATGGGAATCGGAAGAAAAAGTCCAACAATCATGGAATATATCACGACGGCCTATCACGATGCAGATCTTGATCAGAGGCTGTACTTGCGCTGACTAGACTGGATACTCACATATATCTTTCCCGGCATATATAATCGTTGCGTGAATATCCCCCAACTGTAATATACTTAGAAATGAGACCAATAATATTTGGCACAAAATTATGAGATGAGCTGACGAACCTTACGGCTTGTGACTGAAAGCCCAGAAAATGAACACCACTGAATACTCCATTCCCATTTTTGGACAGGAGAACTTCTCTCTCATTCTTCAGGAGTGACCATGCCACAGCATAATTCACAAAAGTTCCAAGAATGCTGCCAAATAGCTGCGCTAGCACCGCTGACATCTAGAAAGATGCAAAGATAGTAAATCAGAACTGACCGGGCAATTCATTGATCAGGCAGACTTACGGGTGCTAATAAAAGGTATTGTCCTCTGTGAGAGATCAAGCAGATGAGCTTCAAAAACCGTCATTTGTTACTAGAAGGATTCGCTTACAATTTGGCCTCTGTGGAGACAAAGAGTTTCAAATATGAGTGTCTTGCTCAATTTTGATGATCTGATATGAGCTTGTTGACTCGCCTTTCAAGATGTTAAGGCATTGATAAGCGGTAGTCGACGCGAAGGTCGTAAACCAAAAATTTGCCAACGCGTTTCCTGAAAACATTACTCCCCTATGCACCAAATGAAAACCCATATTTCAACCTCATCAGTCTACAAATCCCTGTGTGGGATAGAGGTCGTCAAAAAAGCTCACCCCAAGAGCTGAATTGGAGCTGCAATTGGGTGAAGCGTTAGCGGTGCGTGGCTAAACGTGAAAAGCAAGGTACAAGCTTACGTATGATGCTAAGCCATATACCACTGCCTGCAAGCACAAAGCCTGCGGAGATGCTGTACAAGCAAGCGTTAACTATCTGTCACATCATTGAAATGGCTTTCAAGCGACGTCTACCTTATAATCCCGGACACTAGCAGCGCGATCACCATGCCGCCAATGGAGAGGCCTGAATCGCTGACTTGCGATGCTACAATGGCCATAACAGTAGATCCCGCCAAGATAATCACGTAAGCACTGTAAAAGTTGGCACAATCGAGCAACGAAAAATACTTTCAACTTTGAAAAGAGATAGAGACATGATCAAGTCGAGCTCACTAGGCCGGAAACTGCCGATATTTCTTTGTGATTGTTCGATGAGGGTCCTCTTGCGAACTAGCTTGTCCTCTTCTAAATATCACCGATCTGATGTCTTTCCAGTGGTATAGAAACACACCAGTGAATGCTGCAGATGCACCCATACAAGTGAAGGATTTCCCTATGATAGCAGTGGTAGCCATTCGTGGTGTCCCCATCAGACGTACAGCATCTACGTTTTCTGTACCGTTTGGCCATACAGCTGCAGTCACATTGTATGGCTGGCCATGTGAATCAAGTAAGCCGTAGGCGATGAAGGGAAATCCCCGAGATACACCTCCCCCTGTTCTTGTATGTTAGCAAAATAGACTTGCGCTAACTTTTTAACATACTATAATCTCATTACCAAAGTTTGAGATACTGACCGAACCAGTCATATCGATAACCCGCCATGAATACAAAGATGGAACACAAGACTGCCACCCATTGGTTTATCTTGAAAAGAAAAAGAGCGGCATGTCTAGTAGGCTACATAATCTGATAAAATTAATCAACTTACCTGTGCTACCAGTGGTGTGTAGAGAGGTCCATAGCCTCCTAGGGTTGTCCAATCAAAAGTGAACGCAAAAAGACCCATGCCTAATATAAGAACGATCAACTTGTTAGTGTTAGTGGGAATATGATATAGTCAAGAATTAAAAGCGATTAACTGCATACCTTCGTTAATTCGAGATCCTCCAAAAAGCTGAGTCACGATTGGGGACCTTTTCTCGCGGGTAGATCGACGTTTCGTATGATTATTTGGATCAACCGCACAGGTTCAACAATAACAACAACATGAGACTAAAATCTTCACCAAAGGGTCATCTCATATTTCGACATTCTCACCGGGGCAATGCCAAACACCACGGGCTGACAGCCTGTAGCGATGGGGCAATATAGCTCGGAAATATCTCATCTGAAATTGTTACAAACCATTCATTTCATCAAGTAGCCTAGCGGCAGCCCCTGATTCAAGGATCTAGAGAACATCACTTACACAAAGAGATAGCGAGAACCACTTTCTTGAAATATCGCACCTGTAGTTTGCACAGCTCGCTTTTACCCGCGAGAGAACGAAGCAAGGTGACTGATGGTAGCAACTCTGGATAGACGGCTTTTTTGGGGTAGATCAGGAGTGGTCGCAGCAGTCTGTTTGAGTCAGAAGATGTAATTAGATGTGATAACCAGTCAATTCAAAACGGTGATCCCAACGCCTTCAGACTCACCCGGCCCATCCGTAACCTAGCAATTGACTGGACATCATTGTTGCCAGCGCCACTATGGCCGGTACTGGACGATTGAAATATAAGTCTTGCGCGACGAGCATCTACGGGTAAGATTATCAAAAAGACAATCAGCGCCTCAAGTATAGCTTGGTTTTCACAAGCAGCTCTTACTGACTTGTACAGCGATAGCATCAATCCCCGCCGAGATCGCCATGATCGATGCAAACGCAAGCTCTTTCTACATTTGCCAATAGTATTCAGCTCAAAATATTTTGTGTAGGGATTTTGAACAAAACTAGAGACTGACGGAGCTGAAAGGTCCGGGATTGAACCATGGTGGTCCTGGAATCTTGGAGAGTATTGACCCGAATATGAAACATACAAGCTGCGGCAGTCCAATTCAGCTTATTCTTCAGCGGGTTGTATGGTTTTTTTTGACGAGAAAGCTTGCCTCCACAAACAACCCAGGAACATGTCTGATGAATCGTAGCATTATACAAGTAAGCTGGCTGTACTAAATTGATTCTTCTTTGAAACAAGCTGGCAGGGACTTACAGCTGTACTGGCTTAAACACAAAAAGCTAAAAATGTGTTGAAATACTGATCAGTCCATAGAGCTGATACGAATGCGGGGTGTGTTCAGCCAACCTGAGCAACAGAGGCCGCAAAAACGGCAACTATGACACCGACAAGACACGCTCGAAAAGTAACGGTGTAGAGTTCCGGGTCGTCTACCAATTCTTCATCATTCGAGACGTGTTTTTCGTCCAACGACGAGTGAACCGGTGATTTATCAGGACATAACTCGGTGGGTTCGCTCTCGGGCAACTACAGTGGATGACCGAGATTCCGTGAAGACGTTTCGATGAAGCAAACAAGGTTCGGATTGAACCAACATCCAAACTAGACACCAGACTTACTTTTGACAAGATGGGACCATTGATTGCAGCCATTTCGCGGCGTAGCTTGATTGATGTCGCCGCTTCAGATTATGTGTCAAGTTGAAAGTGTTGAGGAAGATATTGAGAGACCTCGTTGCCCGAGACGTCTGATACAATCTTGTTATTTATGCATATGACTGAGGACCAAATTGGAGTGGGAACTTGAATGCAGGCTCTATGGACTCGCACGACCACGCAACAGGCAAAGTTTCATCAAAGTATGCAGAGTTGCTGCTTTGGAAATTGGAATTATATTCTTGATTGAGTCAACGAGCGAGTTGACATTCACAAACAGCTTGCCCGCCTTGATGACTTCATCAGAATGTTTCGATAGCGGATTCAGGGGGCGTTTAATTGACACGCGAACCCACCGTGAGAGTCGAAGTCAGTCGATAGAGGTTCAAACTTCAGAGATGATCCGTTTGTTATTTAATGCGGGAGATGGAACACAGCCAGATCGATTGCATTTTTAGCCAAAATCCTAAGCAGCAACGAAAATCCACAGGTGGATGGATTCTCGCTCGACTACAACTCGCGAGTGTGCTTTAGTCAAGCTAGGCGAGTGTGGGACTTTTGCTAAGTTTACTGTTTGATGGATATCCGATAAGTTGAGCT
>MWRH01020649.1:0-10554 GCA_002157025.1 Melampsora abietis-canadensis | reverse complement strand
ACTTTTACTCTTGGTGACCTCCTTCTGATTGTCCTTGAGCATCCTATCAATAACCTGTGATAGATGAACAGGTTATCAGATGAAAGAAAACAATAAGATTGGAGAGGAAATACTCACTTCTTGAGCATTGAAAAGTGTTTCCCAACATTGGAGTTTGATACTACATTGAATTCCCTAACCCGGAATAGGTTGAGGAAACTTAACATCCATCCTCACACAAGTTTCTTCAAAAACTGCCAACCTCCTCAATGATCCTCCAATTTTATGAGCAATTTCATCAGGCTTCAATTCTAAATCAGATAAGCAGATATTAGTCAAACAAATTTATGATTAATTGAAAAATGAAACACATACCTGGAGGGTCAATAGATAGACCACATTGGATTTATTGTGGTTTGTGGCAGGCAAATCTGGAAGTTCAAATGGGTCATCCAAGACATTCTACCATTGATCACCTACCTCCTTTGCAGCTATATCAGTAAGCTTAATCTCATCTTCCAAATCAATTAAATCAACCTCATGTTATGCAGGGGCCATTCCTTCAACTTCTGTTAAAATTGAAGGCAGAGCATGTTCATCAAGAGGGAAGTCGCTAAGTATGGTTGACATGACAAGAGGAGGGGGTTGTGCTTTGATTCATAGTTCCTGAATTCTCCATTGGCCATGAAGACAACTTTGTGACCAGCCCATTGCACCCAATCAAATCTCTCATCTAATTCAAAAGTTTTGTCGTTGTCATGGGCAACTTTGGAATGTTGGGCTTGCATTGCACAAGCACAGGTATTGTTGTTACTGCCAGAATCATGAGTCTGCAAAATTGTGTGTGATTCTAGATTGAACATATGCCAGCTGAAGGTAAATGAATACAGAAATGAATCACAGCATGAAAAAATGAGACTTATCCTAGGGTAGAGCGGGTCTTTGACAAGCACTTCAATCAATGGCTCTGCTAACCACTCTCCTTTGTGGTGCCATGCAATCATAAGCTTCATGGACAGGTGGCATGTAAAAAACTTCCATTGATTGTTGATATAAGTGACAAAAGCAGATATATAACTATACTTATTTTGGGGTGAAGTCCACACATAAGGATCAGACCAATTCAGAGATATTGGCCTAAATTGATAGACATAAGCAAAAAGAAAAATATCTAAATAAAAAGGATAAGATACAAGTGAGTCAATAAAAAGGTTGAATTCAAGAAAGACCAAACTTACCTGTAATTCTGAAATGAAAGATGAATGCATCCCAAGATATGCCTTGTGAGCAAATTGGGCTAGCCAAGTCCATTGCTGAGAGGCAGGATTCACATGTTGAAAGCAGGCACAAAGAGCCTCATCTTTGACTCTTAACCAAGCTGAGAAGTTCTCACAGCCCACAAACCTACCATTTGGTTCAAGGTTGAGTTTGAGAAACAAGATGCACCTTTTTAAACATGATGATTTAGTGAAGTCTGTCTGGTTGCTGCAGCCCCTTCTTGTGGTTTACGTTGTTGTGCTTGTTCTTCAGCAACAGTTGGGGGATGGTTACAACCAGCCACAATCCTGTATCCCTTTTCTTGAAGCCTGGTTTTCCTGAGTTGCCAGGCTGTTTAGAACTGTCCCTATGGACCAACATATTGTGTGACAAGCCTCCACATCCACAGACTTCTTCATCTCACCATTTGCAGTTGTACAAATTGAAGGGGCCTTTGTTTGGCTAGATAAGCAAAACTCACATGAGTTCCTTGAATTTGACAGAGCAAGATGATCAAAAAAAAGGAAAGGAAAACTCACATCTTTTCCACTCTGATAAGCTGGTCCAAAGTAACCTCTGATGGGGTCATAGATTATCTTTGGATTATTGTTTTTGGGTTTCTTTGCTGGGTTAACCTTGTTGTCTTCATCCTCAGAGTCTTGAGGTAAGTCCACCTTCAGTTGTTTTCTCTCAGGAGACTTTGGCAAGGAAGTTGTCTATTATAATAACAATAACACAATGATTTTCAGTAAAGATTGAAAGATAAACTTGACGGATATTACAAACCGTTTCCTGAATTTGAATGTCTTTAGGTGTCACTGTGGTCTTCTTTGAATGCTTAGATGGTTTTCCTTGTGGTTTTTTTGTTTTTCTTGGGCTGACTACATAATTATTGAGGGGCATCTGACTGTGTGTCCTCATTCTTGTCCCATTTAAACCAAGGGTGCATGCCCTTTGTCTTCTTTTCAACCACATGGATTGAGACATTGGAGTCAGATAGTATCATAGCTATTTGAGAGTCCATGGGTGGTATAGTTATTGAGAAATGGAAACAAAGTGGTGGAACTTGGGTACTTTCTTGTCAGGGGGGATCTCCTGTTGCTGATTGTTATGAAGAGGAGGGTTCAACAGGAGAGACAGGGAGACTTTTTTGATGAGAAACAGGAGACACTCTGGAACGCGGATTATCCTGGTATTGGTAAGAAGAAGGATATGGAGGAACAGATGGGTGTTTTGGTAAAAGAATGGTCAGATCAAGTTGTTCTTTATAGCAGATGATTCATCACAAAACAAAATACTTAAGAATTGGAAGACCTTGAAGATGTCAAGGACAGGGTCCATATTGTCTTGTAGGTCTACATAAGGTGCTAAAAAATCTTGAGCCCATGATGTGAACCACACCATTGAACTTGAAGGGAAGTGCCAAGCAAGGGTGGTGGTGTAGTTAATAGTGAATAGAAATTGAGATGAGCTCCAATGTTGACTTATAAGTCAATACACATTGATACTGGAAAAGTACTGACAAATAATGGATACTAAACCTGAGCCTAACCGGTAAAGTATTGACCACACTGGTAGTGGACTGAATATGGTTTTGGATACTAAAATACTATGTCACAGACCGTCCAGTATAGTATTGCTGATACAGATACTAAGTATTGGGGGCAAAATACCATGAAAAGGGTATGACCCAATACTTTAATGTAAAACCATCAAGTAAAGGCTGCAGAGTTGGTCAGACATGTACATTGCATCCCTCATTCAGGAGGTTTACAACTTCATACAGACCGTTGTACCTGGCCTTCAACTTAGCAACGGGACCCTTCACCATCTTTTGACAATCCTTGCTATCAATCAGCACCCAATCTCCCACCTCCAGATTCAAATCTGCTCCTTCACAATTGTTATACCCCACAGCTTTGTTAACCCTTCATGCCCACAATTTATCACACCATGTAGACCAAGATTCCTGCCTGTCTGTCAGCCCTGGGTACATAAACATATGCCCAAGGAATAACTTGTAATAATAAAAATATCATTATAGATATATATACACTCAGGTGAACCCTAATCACACACACACACATATATATATATATATAATGAAATACATAGCACGTGATATGTAATACAATGTCAATAATACCTAGTTTCATATATGTAGAACTTAATAACTCCATGTAACATATGAATAAAATACATAAAAACATCAATTACATCTCATAACTCAGTGTCAAGAGTTATTATGCTTATATCACATATTGTACATAACAATAATACATGTAAATAAGTACACACAAGGAACACAAATCAAAACCCGGAACCACTGTGGTGAAATAAACAAATATCACTACAAGTTAGGTTTAGAGACATGAGTATATAAACCCCTCTTCTCCCAAACCTCCAGAAATCCCCCAAGCATTGTTTACACATCACTTTTCAAAACAATCAAAGTTCTAGCAAACTAAATTATCAAAAGTCTTATAATACAAGACTATTGATATACCTATGTAACTTTAATCAGTTCCCTGATTAGAACTAAGTAATATCCCTTCACTCTTTTTGGATCCTCTACTTTCCCCAAGTAGAAACAACTAGTTTGGTAAACTTTGAACAATCCAAGTCTGGTGGCCTACATACAAGCACTTCAGGTCGGTGACCAACAGAACAACCCCAAGTTGGTAACTTTCAAACAACCAGACTAGTGAACTCAAGCACTCTTTACTCTGTTAATAGAAAGATTAAGGAAGGACTTGCCTCCACCCTTCAACCATTTCTCTCCTCCTTTCCTTTATCCTTAGGGCCCTACTGTTTGCCGCCCACCCCAGGCCCATATGGGTGCTGTATTCTCTGGTGCCCATACGGCATAGGCGCCGTAATTTCGGACCCATATGGGCGCTGAATGAAGCACCTACCTCAATGTGGGCGCTATATTACGGCACCCATTGAGTCATATGGGCGCTAAAATATAGCGCCCATATGACTAGCCATCCACATGGGCACCAAATGTTGGTGCATACATTATGGATGCTACTTTTTAGCGCCCATACAAGTTTTTAGTCATATGGGTGCTATTATTTTGGCACCCTCAAGGAGAACCTACATAAAGTATGAGGTATGTAGGAAGGCACCTACATCATGGGAGCCATCATGATAGCGCCCATATGATCAAAAACTCATATGGGCACTAAAAAGTAGCGCTTGTAATTTATTACTGAGTATGTATGTGCTCATTTTCTGGACAGCTCACAGTGGTTTAGAACTTTATGGACCAAGTCAGCATGAGTGCCAAATCTTTTCAAGGCAAAGGGACAAAATCCAAAAAAGCTCATAAAATTCAAACAACTGAAAACAAAATCAAACGCTTTGCAAAGATAGAGAAAATACAGAAACAAATCAAATCAAGACAAACAGACTTCCTTGTTGTTGAACTACTGGTAGTAACTCCCTCCTGAACTTCTTCCTGAACTTCTTCCTGAACTTCTTCCTTAACTCCTTCAAGTTGCACCATCTTTTCATCCCAGAGATCAAAGAAACTGTTCATATAATCATCCCTTTTCCAACTAGCAGCATTTCTTCCAGCCACTTCTTCCCATGTCTTATATGTGATAATATACTGAGAAGAATTTGGAAAAGGTGAAGGGGAATAAGAAGAAAAAGTGAGAGAAATCCAAGCATTGTTGTTCACAAGTCCCAGATCAATTGGATAACAATTTGCCAAGGTCATGCTGCAAGAATGGATAGGGACCAATAGTTACCAAATGTCTACCCAAAGTATTTGCTCCAATCAGATGCAGACTTGTTGATTCAAACCAAAAGTGTTTCATAACCAGTTCAGGTGAGGTTTTATCAATTCTCTCTATCAAGCCTTGAACGTGCGCTTCTGTTGCAAGTAATTGTTTGTTCATGAGGTCAGTCTTGACAAGTGATTTCTTTGCACTAACCTGCCAATAATACTTTGTATAATCTTTGTTATCTTCATCTAAATCTGCAACCATTGTTTGTCTAATTGAGATCATTGCATCTCTACTGTCCTCTGAACTATCCTCCAAACTACTATCCCTACTACTACTGCTACTTTCTTCATCACTGCCCTCCTGCCTTTCCTTTTTGCCCTCCTTCTGGCTATACTACTTCAATTGCTCTTATCCCTCTCCTCCTTCCTTGCTTGTTCCACTTCTTCTTTCACTCTCTTGAAAACTGCTCCACCATCATCTGCTTCATCCGCCACATCATTGCCTGATTTGCCTGGAACTGTTTTTCCCAGGCCTCCTTTCCTTCTCCATCCAAGGGTAAATCCTCTCTTGCTGGTCCATACTCCCCAAGCAAATCATTTGAGGGTCCATCTGCTGGCTTCTCCTCTGCCCCTGCTGGTGCCTTTACGGCCCTCCGGTATTGGTCTGTGGATGGCACCCCAAGATCCCTGTTCCCCAACTAGTCCAAGACTTGGCCTTCTTCCAAAAATATGGGGGATCCATTTTACTGAAAGTGAAAATTAATAGAGAATGGAATATGAAAGAAGAAAATCTGAGTAGCAATTTTTGATGAAGTTGATTTGTATTGAGAGAATTGAGAGTTGTGAGTTTTGGGAAAGTTGATGATGATTGACAATGTGAGGTTTTAGCCAGCGTAGAATACTTGAACTATTGAGCTCCTGCTTGATGTGAAAGTTGTCCAAAAGCGCCCCACTGGAGTCACCAGAGGTAGAACTCCTACGCTGTGGAGTGTAGGCAGAGCCAAGAGGGGAATAAACAAACCCAAGGGGGATAAACCTCCAATAGATGTGACAAAGTGCTGTCAAGCGGCCCTGAAAATATATAGTGACACCTTTTTCCAACAGTACCATCACCATAAAACAAGGTTCCAACCTTGTAAATCCAATCTACATGATCCAGTTCAGCTTTAAGAATCCCTGTAAAGGTCCCACAATTCAAAAGAAGGTGTAAACCAGGTGTTTCTTAATATGCCTACCAATGAAGTTCCTCTGAAAACCTTCCCGCAGCAAGAGAAAAAAATAAAAAAAACCTTGATTTCCTCCATAACCTTATTCTCCAACTTCTACTGATCCTAATGGTACCCTTCACACCCTAGCGCCTTCAAAATCCTAGCGGATACACCTGTAACTGTCCCAAAACTACCAAAACTACTTAAATCTTGAGGTTTCTGACTTCACTGTCAGAAGCAAAAAAAATAATAAAAAAAAATATCCCCAAATTTCAAAATCCCACCAATAACACCTCAAAAATCACTGATAAGGCTCTCAAAGACCTGTTGAACACCCTTGAAGACCCTTATAATTTGATAAAAGGTAAGTCTTTTGATTAAAAGGCTCTTTCTCTTACTCTACTCTCAATGCGGTGAAGCTATCTATCTTGTAGACCCCTACGGAAAATGAAAAAAGAAAACAAACACAATTCAATTCTTTGATTCAATCACGGCTCTACAATAAACTACTACAACCCACAACATAAAAACAAAAGAATAAACACCCGACTTTATACTGCTGGCTCATATCAACCCTAAACCCAGTAGTAAATCCCACTGTTTGCTTCTCTCATCCACTTCTTCTAACCTCTTCTTAACACTGTAACTGACTTTGTTTCATCTTATCTTTTTCTTTTTCTTTTATCTTATTATTTCTTTGAGTTTCTAGTTGAATCAAATTGATTTCAAGTTCCAAATTGTAAGTTTTCATTTTTTCATTTTCTTCTTTTCTTTTTTGTTACTGACTGTCTTTCTTGGTTCTTTTTCTATCCAGTCTTATCTCAAGTCAATCCCAGCCTGGTTCATTTGTTTGTTCAATTTTGATTTTGATTTTTGGTATTCCCAGGTGAGTTTCTTTTGCTTTTCCTTCTTGTATTTCCATTCTTTTCTTTCTCATGATACTCACTAAACTCTTCTCTTTCTTGATTTGATTCATCTGTTTGATTAGTTTTTTTTCTTAGGACATTGTGGAACTTTTGAGATTGATTCATGGTCTCTTTCAATTTGCTTTGTTTTCTTGTTGATTATATACTAGGTAAAAAATGCTCTTCTTTCAAATTTGATTTGATTTCTTAATTTGAATAGTATGTTTATCTTGTTAGCCAAGTTTCATTCATTGTTTCAACCTTGTGTAAGTATAAATTGATTTGTTGAATTTTACTTGTTTTATTAAAATAAGCTGATATATTGCAAATTTGATTATGTGAATTTAAAAAAAGTAATGAGTTCTTTCTGAAAAAAGATTCCTTGTTCAGTGAGCCTTGTAAGTGATTCAGAGCTTGACTCAAGTAAGAGTGACCAGATAAAGAATTGAATAATAGGAAAAATTCAATAAGCAAGAACCAGGCTGAGATTTGATCACCACAACGCTTGAACATGTATCTGTGGCTAACCATAAGCCCACTCATTAATCACCACATTGGGATTGGTCAAGAAAAGGTGTCTCCAAGATGAAATCGTACTGATCCCCATGTAGTTTGGCAAGCTTGAAGGATGTTGCACCAAAGCCCACCTTTGTACTTTTCACATTTGCAATGGAGAAATCAGTTAGATTTACGTCTGATGCATCTGTGGTAGAACTCCTACGCAGTGTAGCCTAGGTTGAGCCGGAAAGGGGACAAAGTATAAACTAAGAGAAAAGGAGTATACCAAATGCAGTTATGCTGTCCTCAACCTTTAAAAATCTCAAATTTAAAAGCAGAGGAGTGTAATGCTAAGACAAATTCTCCTCCACACACAACCAATCACCAGTAAAAATGTTGTTTGCTACTTTCTACTGATAAAATCTGTACCAAACTTGGTCCAAAACAGCTCAAAACAAGTCTTTTGACTTTTTGCATTGTCACCCAAGTCTTTAAACAGTAGAAAAATGTTAAGGGCCTGCTTGGCTGTCCATGAATTTTTGAATGTACCTTACAAGTGTAGGGCATTATTGGACCAAAAACCACCGTAAAAACCAAGCACAAAAATTAATTGGCTGAAACAAAATAATTGGTGGTCTTGAGGATGAATTGTTTGGCAACTCAAGAACCACCAACCCCGGTTTTAAAGTTTGCCGCAGCACACATTCAACCATCCTTGCAAGCCAGCAATATTTGTGAGGTCATTCAAAACCCAATGCTATTGGGATCATGATCAATTGCATTGGACCTCTCATATTTTACTTACTCAGTTAACTCCAAATTTCATTGCCCCAAACAATTCTCTGTCTATCATTCAATATTTCCGTCTTGTTGGCATATCTCATGTGATTTTATATCACAGAAGTCATCTTAATATTTTGGCAATGGCTCTATTTGTAACGGATACACTGTGTAACCCATATTAAGTCATCAGTGAGGCATAGAAATTCAGGAAGCATTGAAAGAAGTGACAATGTGGATCGAGAAGAGAAGTGATGACGTGGATCAAAGAGAAAATGAGTGGTTCCAATCAGCATCATCAAAGTTGATTGGAGATCCAATGAGGTCAAACATGTAACAAGGTCAATCAAAGACATAAGGAAGTTGGTAAGGTTTGATGTGTATAAGGATTGATGAGTTGAAGTAGATCAAAGTCAAAGCAGTGTTTATCAAGGTGATGAAGTTTGAGATGCATGGATCTGTGATGGTCAATTGTGAGGAGGCAAAGTGGTTTAAATTTCCCCAAGTCCCCTCTTCATGTACAGAGTTTATGTGGATTATCTGGAAATAATCTACAAAAAGTAGATTACAAAATTGCCTCAGGATGTGGACATTATCAACAAAATACTGGCTTAAAATGATCTTCAAATCTGGACAACCAAATGACAAAATTTGTTTACAATTATTGAATGCAATTGTGGAAATAATTGCCAAAATTAATTGCAACCCAAAGTGCCATTAAGCTAGGGTTAAAGAAGGATTAACAAAACACTACACAAGAATTGACTATGTATGTCAATCAAAAAGATCTTTTAAAATATCCAAACTGAGGACTTTTAAGATAACAAAAAAAACAAAGAAATACAACTGATACCTCAACCTGGAATGGATCCCAAATTTAGGCCTGGCCCTGATTTGACCCAACATGCAGGTACTTGATTTGGAGACTCTTAAAAAATGAAATAAATAGGATCCCAGTAGCCCTACCACATTCCTCCTGATCACAGGTTGTGAAAGCCCTGTTTGCTGCTGACACAAGTCCTGACAGTATACCAGGCCAAACCGGGCTCTCACCTTCAGAATTTTGAAATTCACCCACAAAGCTTCAGCTTCATAATACTGTGCTCTAGTTCCATTTCATCCAACTTCACAGCTCACAACTCAAAAACTCTTGTTGCCATCTGACAACACACCACACCTCAAAAAGAATCTTGGCAAAGTATTCCTATCCGTACAACAGTCTGAAGATGCACTCTAGAACTATGGCAAAAGATTTGGCTACTGGCTGAAAATTGCCTGCACCTGTTCTGATAAACATCAGAGCCCAACAAAATGAGTCTTTGCCTGTTCTCATGGCAGAAAATCGCAGCAAGTTCTCAGTGCGCATCCTACAATCAACTCTGTACTATAGGATAGATTCAAGACCCACATACACAGATCTCAATTCTTTGTGTCTCTCTCTCCTTGTCTCTACAAAATCATCTTAATCTACCAGCTTGGCTCTAGTCCTTGATTTTGTTACATACACTCCAATGTATCTGACAATGAATCTTCTAATCAAGTCCTCTTAACAATAATAAACCTGGTCCGGCTACAAAATAAGCTACTGAACCTACCCAAGAGATCACATTCACTCAAAGAAGTTGAAAACACAATGTGATCAATCCAATCATTCTATCAATAATTTCATTGGACATAATTTGATTATTCAAATGCTTAATCACACTCATCCAAAAAAGGTAAACATATGAGGCATTCAACACAATCAAATCAATTGGTCTGATTCATTGTTTTTCACAATTGTTTTTTAATTTGTCAGAGCAATCTTGGTCCGTGTTATCTATTTGGTAAACGTGCATGAACACTCCTTCAATTATTCTACCCAAGGCTCTTTTGCAAAAGAAAGAGTTAAAGACGCTTCTCAGTGCTGACAGCTTGGTGTGGGAATCAAAATTTTTGAGAACACATTTTTATTTTATTTTATTTTATTTTGGGTGTTTTTGTTTCTTTTTGTTTTGTTTAATTTATTTTCCATTTTTCATTGGTTATGTTATCATTCACATTGGTTTTGATTATGTTTGTTGTATTTTTTCTTTATTTTTGAGGTATTGGTGAAGTGTTGGAGAAATGGAGGAAAAAGTTGAATTTTATGGGTTTGGAGTTGTTGTGTAGTGTTATGTGTATGGGGTTAGGAGAGGTGTACAGGATTGAA
>KZ123918.1:0-14297 GCA_002157025.1 Melampsora abietis-canadensis | reverse complement strand
AAAGAAAGAGTTGCTGATTGGCTTGCCCGTATATGCTTGCTGTCATTCCATACTTTCACACTTCTTTTCCATGAACTGCCAAGTGTCTCCTCTACCAAGGCAACAAGTAGGCAACACTGCTGGAATGAAAATTGAGGCGACATTGATGCAACAACTAACCATAAATTGACAGTGACAGAGTTACCCTTTCGGATTTCACTGAGGGTTTTAGTAAAAAAAGGACACAAGTCATAACACATATTAAGACTGGCCTGTGAGTTAGCTGCCCACACAATGATGGAGATAGATTGGTACACCAATTGAACGGCTGCATTGTCGTGGTGTTTGTCAGTTTGGTCTTTGAGGCAGACCTCTTGGAATGATCAATAATCAGTGCCTTGAAAATTGGTTTGGTATGAACGTCTTGCTTTCTTGGGTGTCAGATGTTGTGTCAATTTTTCCATTGCAAAGTGCTGGGTCCCTGTGTTTAGAAAAGGCATTGGAATTTGTGTTATGGGACCCTTTGGACTCAGCAGCCTTGTGTTTCTTATTGAGCATTGTGATATGTGGATTACAAGCTGTCAATTGAGTGTTGAGTTAACAACACTGGATAAAGGGGTTTGTGAAAAATCAAGAGATGTCCATTGAAAAGGAGGCTAAATAGAAGATCTAACTGACCTCAGAGCACAAGTTATTCTCACAACTGGCATTATTTTTCTTGCTGTGACGTTCAGCAAGTACACCTTCATGTCCTTGACATTCACCATTCTCTCCTGTTGCTCTACTAGAACCACACAGTGGTTGCACTTGAGTTACAGGAGGTGTTAAGGTGTGTTGACTCTGTTGAGTTGCCTATAGAGCTCCATGGCCAGTAAGGCATCTGCTGATGTTTGCTGTTTGTTGTTTCCTTGGAGTTGCCACTGAGAGTGCAATTGATGTCAGATATCCCAGTTTCAAGTTTCTTGAGGTAGTAATTCCGGTGATGACCATACTTGCACTACAATTTGCAGTGAACAAACTATTTGTGAGTGATATTTTGTTATATGTTAGCAAATAATAATGCTTAACTTTACTGAGATTGTCAGATTTATTCCTTGCTTCTTAGGTTTGTAATAAGTAGTTGATTACCTTGGTTGTGAGCATGCTCTTTGTTGGGGCGAGTGAGTCCACTGGATCTGGTTCCAACAGATCAAGGTATGGGGAGCTGTGTGTTGAGTGGAATCAAGGTATATGGCAGCAGTATTTTGACCACAGCGTAAAAAACAAAACTTTGACTTAGTAAAATCATGGGACTCAAAACTATTATTTTTGAGCCACCTTTTTCAAAGGTTTCAAAAACATAGAATCAAGGTTTTTTTGGGCAGGAAAATTTCCTGGATGTTTTATTTTAAGATTTCTGTACAATTTAATTTTGACATTTGAAACTAGGTTCTCACAAAAGGTGGCTCAAACATGATACACCAGGGGGTAAATGAGATATTTAAATCTGGTGATCAAAACGGTCACAGACCAGTTTCACTTTTCTTTGAGGCATGTCCAGAACCTGTTCAGAGGGGACCAAAAAGCTCTGTACCCTGGAAAGAGAAGGTATGGAATGCAAAACCAAATCCAAACTGTGTGGTTGTATGTTCCAGGGACATTCTGCTCTGTCCCTGGATCATTCAGCTTGATTTTGTGTCAATGACTGTTTGTATTGGAACGTCCCAATATCAGTTCATTATAAAGCACACAAATAGGAAAAAGGGATTTGAACCCCAGTGATCATTGTTTGTAAAAACAGACCAACCTATCAGCGTGTTGCACTAATACACTGAATGGAGCTTGAACTAATCTTGTATAAATCTCATAATGGATTAGCCCAAATTGGAGGGTTAGCAATTGAAAACACCCCTTTCAAAGTGTTTAAATGCAAGGAGCTCATTTCAAATGGTTTTATCACCACTACTCCCATTTGCTGTGGTAAAGGACATAAGTAAGTTTCCTTCTTGCTTTAGAGAGCCAAGTTGATCATTTTCCATGGTTGTTCTAGTGCTGATGTAGTTGGTATTCTCTAAGTCTGTTTGAAATGATTCATCAGTTTATGGATGGTAGATTGTCAATTCCAACAGATTCATCAAAAATAAAATACAAAAAGAGATGGGAATTGAGTTGATGAAAGGTGTAGTACAAAAGTGGCCAATTTTCACAAACCACAAACCTTTGAAAAGACTGTCACCAACAAGGTGAATTTTTCAAACTCCCTTGCTCACAAGGGGGTCTTTCAGGGACTGTGTTTGCATTGTTCCACTGCATTTCTGAACAAGAACAGTGAATCTCTGCAACAGAAATCTCCATGTCTGAAACCATATTTTATGGTTTCTGACATTCGGACGGTTCCTGAGACGGGGTTGAGCTGGTTTTTTCTTGGTGTGACAAACACACACCTTGATTCCAGTTCCAGTGAGGTTCCATTCATTGTTCTCACATTTTTCGTGACTGGAAGCAGTTGTGAATGTGACCTCATCAAAATTCCTGGACAGGTTTTCAAAACCATTGGAGACTGAAGACTTTTACCCCCTGGTGTACTTTTGAATCCCATAAATATAGCTTTCACAGCATAAAGTATTTTGACAGTGGCTAGTATGCAGATCTCCTAGAATCAACATTGATAATGGAACAATCATTGCAAGTGGTGGAGTTGAGATTATAATTGGAGATCATGGTATTTGTTGGGCATGTTGATCTTGCCCAAAGAATAAACTTATCAAAGTGCCACACTTGACCCTTGCAAGTAGTCAAGCAAGAGACTTGTGCCACACTTGTACACAGTCCTTGCTTGCGGTTGAGCCCTTTTGCAGGAGAGCGCCTTAAAGTCCCTCTACAGCCTTTTCTCCCAAGTAATGGAGCTTTGGACCAAAGAAAAAGGATGTTTGCCGTTCTTTTGTGCACATTGTATATATATCCTTTCCCAAGGAAGTTCTTCCCCTCCTTCTTTACATTGGCCTCAAAATTTTCAAATCTCATGTGTAAATTGAGCATTTGCAGCCGTGACTAGGGCCATGACCCAACCCTGAGGTTTTGGGGACGGCCCTGGGTAGACCCAAAGACCTTGGCAAACTGACTTGGGTTGGCCAAGGCGCCCCCTGAATTTTGGGACTTGGGGCAGGCCAGGGCAGGGCTCAATTTTTGGCACAAAGAAGGGTAGAGTGGGGATAACACAGACTTGTATTTCAATTTGAAGCAACAAAAAATTTTTTGAGTAACATAATCCTACTTAGAAAGGAAAAAGAAATAAAAGTCAAATTAAAATCTACTTTGTAATTCCTTAACAACTTAAAAGGAAACTAAACTTTGACTCAATTGACTCCTAAGACCGTGTTCCAGCTCTTGAGACACACCTGAGCCTCAAGATTGAGTGGAGTGAATGATGCACGGTGATCACTCATGACTCTTAAAGCAGAAGAAAAGGTGCTTTCAGAGGGAGCGCTGGTGGCAGGCACTGCCAACATTGCAGTTGCCTTTCAAGATAAAATTGGCCAATGTTGTTGGTGGCTCTTCCAAAACTGAAGAACATCACAAGACTTCTCTTCTTGAGGAGCAGTAAGGTACTCTCTTACCTCATCCTCAACTGGCACTGTCTTGCGGCGCTTGATGAAATGGTGAGGTCAATCTGGGTTGAAGTCTTCATTTGGTTCAACAATTGTGATGTTGGCATTGTAGACGGGTCTGAAATTGCGGGCTTGGGTGGTGAAGTATTTGATTAAGTCCTCAGAACCCCAAGCAAGAGATTCCAAAGTTGAGCCTTTGACAGCAGTGAGTTTGAGGCGAGGATCAAGAATGGCCGAGCAGATGTAGACCGCCTTTTTCTGGGAAGCTGATTGATACTGGTTGATCTTGCGTATCATTGGGAGGATCAAAACTTTTAAGTCCTTACAAGCAGAGTCACATTTGCTGGATTCATACACACTCTGTAAAGCAGGCTTGATTATTTGACTTCTTTAAAAAGAAATAACTACAATATCTGCCTTATTATGACTGCTGTTGTGCACAAGAATAAATAAATGAATTTCTTGAACAACTCTTTCAAAAAAATCTCCCTCTTGGCCCATACTTTACCTGCTAAACCTTGATCTATGGGTCATGAGGGAGCTCCTCCAAAACCATATACCCATAAAACCCAAAGTTTTGGGTTTCCATAAATTGGTATGGGTTTTGAGGGAGTCGACTACCCCGCCCGACTGACTCTGCATAGCGATTTACTGTCGTTCCCTGAAAGCTTGCCACATTGACAAAAAAGCATTGTGGTGTTGGTCCGTGTGTGCCGTCAGAAACAGACAGGATGGAAGCGCTGAGAGATGTCGTGACCTGGAAAAGGAACTTGCCTGTCAGTCGAGGTCAGCCTTGAAGTTATTTTACAATTACCTGGCGTATGGGTCCATGATTTGATGGTTGCAAGAATTCTCGTTGATATTGTATGTACATAGTGTTTAGCGGATTCGTTTTTTGGGTTCATTTTTGTTTTGAGAATGTGTGTTCATTGTGGGTGGTTGGCAAACCCAGGAGTGGTGGTGGTGAACAAAGAAGAGGGTCTTTTTGAGGCTGACCTCGACTGACAGGCAAGTTCTTTTCATCTCTCAGCGCTTCCATCCTGTCTGTTTCTGACAGCGCGCACCGACCAGCACCACAATGTTTTTTTGTTGATGTGGCAAGCTTTTAGGGAACTACAGTACCCGCGATTTGGGATCGTCATACAAGAGGTTTTCAATCGGATTGCGCAGATACAGCTGCGCTGACCGGGGAGGGTTCATGGACGAGCCATGTTTCATCGTTCCATGCGTACCATATGTATAACCCTTTCCAAAGGTGTGAACGGCGAATCAGATCGAGGGTACAAATGCAGACAAATGCTCAAATGGGTTCCATTTGAGCTTGCACCTGGACCAGTTGGAGATCCTTATATTGAACGTTGATGGGAAACAGCTGTCTACTGATCAAGAGCTAGCGAGCCAGTGCTAACAGGTGCTGTTCAATCAATCGTCTTCTCATAAACCGGTCTCTTCGGTTGACCTTCAGCGTCTTCGTCTATCCATCAACGTTTCTCACCTCGGCTGGCCGTTCACCCGACTTCGTAACCTCGCAAGCCAAGGTTAACNCTCATTTATTCTCGGCTCGGTGATGGGGTTTTTATCAGCCGTTGGTCTCGCAAGTTTGATTCCTCGTTACATAGCTGGTCGTCTTTTCAAGAAGACCAAGAACCGCGTGAAGGCAAATCAAAAAGACCAATCTCACCAACCCCGTCGCAAGTCACATCGTTGGGCTCCCCTCTTTGCTGGACTTACCTCCCCGTTCTCGATACTTCTTGAAATACCGGCTCTCACCGAACATTTTTACAAAGGGTCGGTTTGCCTCTTTCAGCATCATCCGCTCTCCAAGCGCATTGAAAGCCCATTTGCTCACCGATTGAAATTTATAGTCCTGATCAAGCATCGGACGCCACGCCGGACATCTTGCCCTCGACGTATCTGGTTGCTGCACTCGTGTTGTCCTTAATCTCGGTACGTAATGCATCTTCGTGTTCATCCCAAACTGACTAGAAAGTCTACGTCAGCCGTTGACAACATTTCTCGACCTCTATGTACAGGGATTTGTGGCCAACTTGGCCCTGATCACTCGATACTTTGAATATCGGCCACAAATAAGCACGCTGACAGCCATCGGGTCCTTAACAATTCATGACTTGATCAACTTGTCGATTCTCATCATCTCTCCTATCCAAGTAGGGTTAGCCTTTCAAAGAGCATGATATCAACTCATTGAAGTAGAGAAGATTGAACAATACTGATGATGTGTTTGAATCACTTAGCACAGCTGGAAGTAATCATCGGTATGCATCCCATCAGTTGCCTTTTGTCTCAATCGTTGCTTAGTTCTTTCACACTTTTCCTTGTCTTCCATTATGATGTGTGGCACTAGCTTGGGCTATGGATATTGGCTGCTTGTTACCAGGTTTGCATATGTCTTTTTTGCAAAAGTATCACCTACATATTGATACCCCTCGTATTCATTATTTCAATCCCCTGAAACTTGATTTCCGTTACAGTTCAATTATCTCGGTAGGCTGTAACACTGCTCTCATTTATGATTACTGTTTAGTGGATAATTTCAGAGCAAAAGGTGTGTATATCTGTCATTTCCTCATCTCGTGCAAAATCTGACTTTGATTTGGTAGGTTCTGGTCTAACGAACAAACAACGCTCGCTGGTTATCGCGTGTATGGCGCTAATAATTTACATCGGATTTGGAGCCCTGATTTTCATCTTTCTCACCGAAGATAACATCAAGTTTATCGATGCCTTGTACTTCTGTGTCTGCACGGTGTCAGTTGGATCTACATAAATCATCTCCTCAATTTATGATCATTTAACGGATAAGAACATGAATGTTGACATTTCTACGATATTGCCTTGAAGAACGACTGTGGGATTTGGAGATGTGGTTCCCACCAACACGAGCTCCCGAATCTTTATCTTTTTCTTCGCTATCTTTGGGATCATCACTATGGGTCTTACAATCAACACAGCTCGGGACACTATCATAGAAGGATTCGAGAGTCTGTGGCAAAGTAGACGAAACGCAATCTCTGAACTTGCCCGTGAATACCGAACTGCCCGTAAAGCTGCCAAGAAGAGGTCCGCTGGTGTCGAAGCAGGCCTATCAGTCGCATTGATGATGTCTGCTTCAGTCTCCGGAAGGAACTCGGGTCTATCTGGATCTCAATCATGTAATCCACCACTACCGGATCGGTCCCAATCAAGTGAAGCAGATAGGAAAAATTTATATATACTTCCGCATCGACTGCGCATGGAGAACGCCACGTCCACTTCCATGTTGGACAATGTTGATAACTTTAAATCATTCAGTGAAAGTTTGCTCAAAGAAGAGCGAAGGGAGTTTCAGACCAAGCTAGTGGTGGCGACGGTTCTTTTCTTGTGTTTTTGGCTCATAGGTAGCTTCATATGTCAGTAAGGCTTCTCTTTCTTACGCTCCTGATTATCTTTCCTTCTGCCTTCGAAGCTGACAATGATTTGATTTATTATTTTAAACCTACAGTCAAGGTAACAGAAGGTACGCACCATCTTCCCACCCGAGGTCTCTCTAACCATTGACACGTGTCTATTTCCTGTTGCTCTGCACAGGTTGGAATTACGGTCAGGCGCTTTACTTCTGCTACGTGGCGTTCTTGACGTTAGGTAAGTTATTTTTCGCCTTGATACTGCGTATTCTGCGCTAAAAGAAGACGTGTAGGTTATGGAGATCTCACAGTAAAAACGCCTGCTGGTCGATGCTTTTTCATCGCTTGGTCTCTGATGGGGATTGCCAGTATGACTCTTCTATTATCTGGTCAGTCCTGCCGAGATAATTCTCAATATTTCCAAGACATACGCAGTTTTGGGGATCTGGCTGATAAACTCATCAATTTAGTATTGGCGGAAGGCTGGGAAGCCAAGTATAAGCGAATAATCAACAAGAAAAGAAGGCTCAACTCTCACAATTTCAGATTAATCAGAACCAAGGTCACAAGTCAAGAAGATTTAGAAAATGGAACAAATCAATCACCCGCAGGCCCATCAGTACCATCGATACCTGCTGTAATTGATTCTAGCGTAGAGGATCTCCCTCAGCGTTTGATTGATACAGCTCGAGGTTTTTTCTCTCATGCTCAGTATTGGATGGAAGGAAAAACGGGAAACCCGCCACCTGCGCTATCAGAATTGATGGATCAAGTGGGAGCAATCGACGGAATCGAGAAATTCAGAGATAAAGGAGGTTTGGCAGAAAGAATGATTTCCGAAGACCGTCAAAAGATGCTCTTCTTGATGTCTTTTGCGCGTGAGTTTTATGCTCCAAAGCCCTCTGAGATGAAGAATCCTCTGACATTCATGTGACGATGTGGGTCCTTATGCATCTCCGCTTTCAGGGTCGTTGGAGGTGTTAATCAACACGGCTGAAGAGACTGCGGAAGCTATGAGGATGAAGATTGGAGAAATCGATGGGATGAGGCCACTCAGTCCCAACTCCTCAAATGCACACTCGAATTCTCACCCAGAACACAACACTTCATCACTCACGTTTGTAGAGCCCTCTGGAATAGGCGCTGTTGTCGGTAGTTTGATCGGTGAATTGAATGAAAGGCTTGAAGTCATCCTCGAACACGATGAAGGCGCTGAAAGACACATTGATGGGGAAGCCAATCGCCACCCTGCTAAGAAACGTCGAAACACATGTGAGAATCAAAATCGTATCCCAAATATTCAAGCTGAAAGGTGTGAAACTAGAGGTAAATCACTCAATGAATTATCTGTGGTCACTGAAGCTGAAGGAGATGCATTTCTATTGTAACAGAATACAATCGAGTCAAATTACCAGATCCCCTTGATCGTCCCTACTCAATTGATGACTTGATCCTACAAACGGCTCCCCGTCTTCCCTACCCTCGACAATACAGACCAGAGTCCAGCGAGCTCGAGTATCCATTTTCCTACCCCAGCTCCAACTTGCGCGACTCGAATGCTTTATTGGAGGGTACTTCTTCTAACCCTCCTACAACAGCCTCTCGTCATCTGTCTACTCCGACAGCCACACAACTCGAAACATTTAATCTGCGCTGTCTCTAATTTACGTCCCATTGTTTTCTGACTAGATTGCAAGACCCTTTTTGAATTGACGCTGAACCCTTTTTAACCTTGATAGTTCGTGTATCTTTTTTGTACCAAATTTGAGCATACAATGATTTCCCATATTTTTACGATCCCCTTTACTTTACGAAAGCTTGTATCACTGTTGTATAAATATGTGGATCAAGTGATTCGCAATTTTCTTTCAGTTCTGCATCTTTCAATTTAATATCATTGTTATATTTATCTACTTACCCTAATTGATGTACTCTACGAACTCATCATTATTTTAATGCATTTAATGTGGACACCATCTATTCTGGTTAAATCGACACCGCGAGAGCCATGATGAGCTGACACCGCGAACGCATACGGGCATACAAGCTTCAGTCCCATTTTCTCATTGGCCGTTTGGGTCTGGTAGACAACATCACCTCGGCCAAAGCCTTTGAACTTGATTCATCAGTCCCGAGACTTTATTTAACTTGCGTATAAGCGCAGTCGTACGTTTCGAAAACCGGCATCATCGTACAGCCACTCAAGCGGTCAGGAACACAAGCCGAGTTATGCTCATAACAAGATGAGAAATGTCTTCGGTGGCAAAAAAACAAAATCTTCAACAGGTTTGAGTAATGGTATTCATTCATATTCATTTATTCGTCACGAGATATGAAAGACCAACATGTTCTGAATACCTTGGTCCGTTCCTCTAGGTGTTTGAACTTTGCGTTACTGCATTATCTCTCACACGGAAAGTAAAGTCGGGAGAATGTACGAGAACCAAATTCAGGGACACAAAATGTTGCTTCAGTCATGCACAAGTAAGTTTTTTGTTTTGGCAGATAGATTCCGTGATTTAGATGCTCCTGTGCCTGGACCTGAAATGCGATGAATTGAAGAAACGATAAGAAAGTCAAACTTTAGATTTGTATATAGAGCGCTTGAAGAGAAACAGCGATTTGAAAGTTTCTTTAACTCTTCAACCATCTTAAATCCATTACTATCTTCCCCATCACAATTTAACGTAGAATCCAAAGTCAAAACAAAATGTTTTCTACATCTACAAACAGAGTCAGCAACCAAGGCTCTCCTACGCTTCCAACTCTCGAAATGTCTCAGCCAAATGACCTGGAACATGGCTCTTCAAATGAGGACGGCAGTGCGATCTCGAGCGATTCTGTAGATGAAGCCGGGTGAGTGGCAGCTGTTTTAACAAAGACTTTGCTGTAGTTGATGTGTTTGCTTTGCCGAAGTTTAGATCTTCACCAGCAGAGGCCGAGTCACGACTACATCTAGATCAAATTGGCGAGACTGAAGACTCTTTTGAATCAGTGATGAGCAGAATCAACAATTGGCGAGAGACGACTAGTTCGGATATAGAAGTACCATCAGATGTTGAAGAAACTCCGATACCTGAAGTAGTGGAAGAACAAAGAGAAGAATCAACTGCAGAAATTGAATTAAGACAAAAACTAGCATTACTTCAATCACTTCTAAATGAACAAAAAGAACAAGATGATTTATTAGATGACAGTGATGATGATCAGTGTGATAAGAATGAAAAAGAAAAATTTCAATTTTGTATTGGTCAATCCGATTACAAAGATTTTCTTTTTCTTCAAGTCTTGAATCGATGTTCACCTTTTTCTTCAAACGGTGGTGTTTCTAAAGCTTTTGGGAAATGTGCACATCTTCTCAGAGTCAGTCCTTTGGATCCTTCTTTTTTCGACCTTAGAAGTTTCCGATTCCTGATTAGACTTTTTCTTCTCATTTTTGATCAGACTAGTGAAGTCACAAAGGAGTACTTTAGCAATCTTGGAATTAATTCGGGCAAAAGGTTGTTGAGGGAAAGGTATCTCCTTTTGAAATCTTGGATCACAAACAAAGGGTTTTGCAATGCCATCAATTCTTCATCTCAAGTACATCAAGAAGAGACTTGTGAGCTGATGCGGGAGTTAATCGAGCAAGAAATCACATACGTCAGTTTGGTTTTACTTCAATCCTTGGGGTCATGTGGCAATTTGACTGATGGTTATATCTTTTTCTCAGACAACTCACAAACAATCAAGAGACATCGACCAAACTAGTGTACTGTCTGGTTCAAGTTATGGTACGGTTTCAAGCTTTGAAACTTCATTTGAAAGTGAGAGTTGTGTTTAAGAAAAAGAGGCTATATAATCCAGTAATAGCTCATGATCCCTTTGATTGTAATGATAGGTTGTATTACTTGTTTAGCTTGATGATTCCTTTCTTGTTGTTTGATGAGTTTTTTTTGTTCTTTTTTTCATTTTTGTGTAGAAGTTAGTCGATTCTTTTTCCCTTTTTATGAAAGTCTTGAGCAAAAATTTCCCTGCTCATCTTTCCAATTGATATAGAGCACATCCATGAGATCCATCAAAGCTACCGACAGCATGAATGCGAAGCCTGCCATCTACTTGAAACCTTGCGGGCCTGTTAATCTGTTTTTTTTTACTTTAAACTGATGACAAATCAGCTTGTTCCCTTTGAAAAGCTCCACTCTCAATCGATCGTTATACTGTCTCCATATAAATTGTGGTTCTACGATGAGGACGTGTGCCTTTCCTGCAAAGAACAGGCACGAAAGAGATGGCTTGTCTCCGTTGGATAATGCTTCTGAAACTGTGAGTTTTCGGCTCAGTCATAAGTGGTGGTAATGGTACCTTTCTGCAATCGATGAGGAATGTGACCTTGCCGCGGCAATCAAGAGAGCTTTTTTATGGGCTACGATCCGCTGAGAAAGGGCGGAATGACGAGAACAAATCATGTCGGAAAGACGGAAAGCAGGACGCGACTGGTTTCGGATGCGATTCTTTCTGTTCTGCCCTATATAATGGGCACCGTGACCCTCCCAATCGATATCCTCAGCACACATTTATCATTCAGCTTTTGACTCCTTATCTTCTCTAAAGCTATCGATTGAATATTAATCATATCCTCCATATCATATCTTCAATACCATCTTTCCCAGTAACAGACGTTCTCATCTTGTACCAACATCGATATCTGAACCCCTTCATTCCATCAAACACATCCTCCGCTTCATTCCAAAATGAAGCCTCAATCCACATCACCTTCTTGCTTACACGGTTCATCTTTGCCCTTTCCCCCAATGTGTGCAAAACGGATCGTTTATGATACTCGCTCGTTGTATGACCAGCAGGTCTTGAATCGTAGGTTGACTTTTGGCTACCTCTTTACTGAGCATGATTGGACTTACATTCTGATCATGTTGCCCTTTAGGTTTTAACCCAGATCCATTCAGGCATTGCGTCAAGGAAGAGACTCTTGTACGACCAATGGAATCCATGGCATACGGGCCAATTCGACAACCTGCTGCATCGACTTCTCGTTATATTGGGATGCATGCCGATATGGTCGATGAGCAAGTCAATGACCTGATCTACGACGACTTGGAGCTCAATGGATCAGAGCGTCCTGAATTTGGCCCGATCGCACGCCGTCTCACTTACGAAATCCCACCCAGACCAAGCCAGCATTATACCCTCTCCGCCAAAGATCAAGAAGAGGCAAAACCGTTTGATCTGTTGACCCAATCTACCTCTCACGGCTTTTGTTACACATCGGACATTGCATCGACATCCCAACTATACGTGACACCCTCTTCGGTTCCTCACAAGATGATTGATTGGATGAGGGATGACTATGTGGACGGATCTGCCTTGCCAAATCGTCAAGAAGTTGTAATCACTCGACCGACATATCCTAATCACACCAAGAGTCATCTCTCAAGTGATCAAGGTGTAACGAGACATTCTCGAGGGATTAGATCTCAGAAGCCAAAACCACAATCACGACTCCTACTTCTCCATCCGAAACATTCCGGAAGAACAACCAATTATTCTTCGGGTGAGGAGACCGATGTGGATGAGCCTGGACGAGGCCGGCAGAACTCAGTGGACGTGTTACGATCGATGTTATCACCTGATACAGTCCTGAGTGTTGGCTCTAGATTTGTGACGTATGACTCGCAATCAGATCATCCAGAACTACCTCGAGTTTCTTGAATGGTTAGGAGACCATTGCTTAGGGATCCGTCTGAAAAATTTGTCAGGAAAGTGAAGCGTATGAGACTCGGAGATCTCAAAGATTAAAGATGGAATTTGTGATGATTGAATGAAGGTTTTCTTTGTATTCAGGTTTTGTTTGACTATTAGTTGTCTTGATGTTTCTCTCCATTTTATCATCTTGTTCTTCATCTTACACTCTTGTATATGCTTTCCTGGGTTGTTTAATTGGCGTGCACGTTTTCTAAGAAGATATTTTGAATTTTTGAAAGGAATTATAGTCATATCTCTGACTATTCACTTGTGAAACATTTTCAGGACAGTCTCTTTCAGTTCTTTAGTCTATCTTTCGCCTTTAGATCATGATTCAGGTGAAAGTAAGTCACTGAACAAGATGATGTTGGGGTGCTCTTGTTTGAAGGGCCATTCAAAATTTTCTTCAGCGGAGCAAATTTGAAGTTGTGCTTTTTCCAATTAGTAAGAAAGAGCCTGATAAATTTCAAACTTGACAAGCCTCGGGCCTTTGGCGCGGGACTCTGTTGAGCCAGATATTTGGCATTTGATGTTGTAATGACAAAATCCTTGCTCCATAGTTTTGTGCTACTTGCCGCAACCCACTATAATCATACACTCATATAGCCAAAACAAAGACAAAAAATGTGTAGTAACTTAAAACACTCAGATAGATAGAGAAGAGAATGATGCATTAACAAAGAGTAGCGAATGGAGATAATATCATTTGCGGAAACCAGTTGGGAGCTTGAAAATATCTTTTGTGCTTCTAAGAAAAGACCTTGAGGTGAGTAGCAAGAGTCCCTTTGGACGCGACTTGTGGGGCCTTGGATGGCAGTCATCCTGCTTCAAAAAGAATAATTCAATCTTACCCCACATGAAAAGATTTTTCCACTAAATTCTTTTAGACCACATATGAGAGTGTAAACAAGCGGGCGTAGAAATCTCCCACCCCTCAGAAAATTATAACCAATTGTTGTAGTATTGATTTATCCATATTTGACTTGAGGTCACTTTGTCAGCAATGATTAGTGATTGTGCCATAAGTGGCCAAATCCAAATCTGGTTTCACCTCAGCCAGTGCAACTGTTTCCACACATAAGTGTTATGTATGATTATCTGGATACAAAGTCCCCTCAACTCATCCAACAATGATATGTACTCATGTGTACGTCCCACTGTTTATTAAGAACATGAACCACAAACATGAAATAAGAGTGACAAGCTTATTGGAATAGAGCACATAAAACCTTGTTTGGTCCTGGAGAAAAGACCTTTTGGTTTACTTGTTTTTTTAGTTACAACTAGAAACCTCTGTGGGCATGTCTGCAACAGGGGATTTTCATTGAAAGTGGGAACACCCTCAACACACTCTGTCTTTAATTGCCAAACTTTTACTTGTGTAAATTAACTTACATTAAAGTCATAGGACACTTTGTCGTCTCAAATCACATTTCCTCTTTTCCAATTCACATCAAAATAATCAAGTTCATATGACTGTGTTCTTGTTCAGATTTAGAATTCAGAGTAACTAAGAGGAAAGAGTGCAAAGACTGAGAAAGACCAATAGGGAATCAATAGGCAAGATTCAATGTAACTAACAACA
>KZ123917.1:0-21270 GCA_002157025.1 Melampsora abietis-canadensis | reverse complement strand
CACCGTGCCTTTTTGGCAGTGTCACGTTGACGTGCACACACAAAGAGTTTTGAAAGAAAAGTGATTGTGTTATGTTTGTTTCAGAAAGGTTCACAGGTCCTTTTGTGTGGTTTGGAGCCGGATCAAGAAAGGCCTTCTGTCAAGTCAAGAAAGCGTAAGTGGAGAACAGTGACTGAAACAAGGGAGTCCAACACCAAAAGGTTCAACAAGTCTCCAATGACTATTCCAACACCAATTGTAAAAACAGCGGTGTGTGCACGTCAACATCCCACATGCAAACAGGAACGGTGCATTAGTTTGTCAAAACCCAATCCATATCATTTACTAACCCCTTATACATTGTTTCCTTTTATACTCTTTTACATCCTTTCACAGCACTAGTTCTGCCATGTTTCTTCACAGACTTTTATACACCATATGTCAATAAAAATTGCTTCTTTTTTGCCTGCAGCGCTGTGACAAATTTCTGGATAAAATTTCTAGAGTAATATGCATTTACAAATCTCATTTTGACTGGGAAACCTTGATTTGGTGTTACAAAACTCCTCAAAATCCTCTGCATTCAAAGGGATTATGCACTTCAAGGTGATGCAATTATAGAGAGTTGACTGTAGATATGCTCCAATTGAAACCTCTGTATCTTCCTGAGAACTTATCCTCTCAACTGATTGAAAATCAATGATTTTTACTTGTTTCTGTAAAATACAGGCTCTGAGATGGCTCACCGCTACAAAAAAGTTGAAAATAACAATTTTTTTGCAATCCACTATCAGGAGTTCTAGATGGGATGTGAAGGAGCTTGCAGCTGTATTGTATGTAACAGATCTTTGATGTGCTCCTTTTATTTTACATCAAGCACTGTTTATCAACAAACACAATGGTGAATCCAATGTAGCAATTATTTTAGCAAGTACAGCCTACTTCTCAGGCCAGACTTTTGGGTCTCAAGCAACAATGGGCCGGTGTATTGCTCTCAATGAGCAACATTGAGGAACACAAAGCAACAGGCACCCAGGAGCAGTGTTGGGCAACACAATGTGTTGGACTATTGCTGAATGTGATGCCCCCATTTGGGCCCATGTTTCTACCGTTGTGTTGTGATGCCCTCCCATTGCCAGCAAAGCAACAAGGCAACGGGGCATCTGCCACGGTCAGATGGTGGCAGAGCGCGTGCCATCTTTGTACCACAGCACCGCAAGCAACAGGCACTGCAACGGCCCATTGTTGTCTCAAGGTAGGTCCCTTCCTCAAGCCTTGGCCTTTGGCAAGGGACTTTGTTAAGTTTGTGAACTACTCCTGTTTTGAGATTTTCTCAATGGTGTGGCCTCTAGGTTGTCACAGTATATCACACCAAACATCTTGTTTTTTGGTATCTTTTCCTGTATGTACCATGCAGGGCTGTGTGATAAGATCACAGTTGCTCTAGAGTCATTGATTCATGGTAAGGAATCAGATAGGAGTGGATCTATGTTTGCATGAATCACATGATATAAAAATGGTACTCAAAAAGGTATCTTCCAGATTTAATTTGTCTGTAGGAGAAGCAAAATATTTGACAAAACTCTAGTAATGTCAAACATCAATAGTTATAATTCATCAATTCCAGTTGTTGGGTGTCTTTCAATGTAGGTGTGAAAAATAAGTGGCACACTTACCTCCATAGGCTGATTCCATTCTCCTGAAACACACTAGAGATGGAACTCAAGTCCCCTCCTTGGCAAATGTACTCATGGATGTGAAAGGCTTAATAGACAATGAAAGTTCAACTTGAAAGGCAAGATTCTCAGGGAAAATTGATACAAAAATCACCTTCAACCACGTTGTTTAAAGGCAACACTTTGTTTGAATTACATTTGGTTGTTTTTTTGTAAGAGATGAAATATTGTGAATGTGTATCTTTCTTGAGTCTATTTTTATTTAAAGTTTTTCAACTCTTTTGTTTCAGAGGAGAATAGAAAGAAAAAAATTCACAAGTTTCAAAACAAAACAAAATCAAAAAATGATGTATGCATGGTATGTCATGTTGTGGGTGCGGCGCAAAAAGCCAGGGATGTTTGCGCCTAGGCGCTGGCGCGTCCGGGCGCGTTCGGAAAGTCCAAATTTGGTGGGGGCGCACCCATATATAAACACCTGTCAACGCACGTCTCTTAATAGTCCTCTAAACCCAATATCTGCCTCGATGCCCAAAGAAAGATCAAAATCAACGTCGTCTCAATCACCAAGCAATTCCGATAATCAATGGGTCCCACGTACCGGCTCATGTTTGCTTCGATGGACAGGATTCTTGATGACTGCGACGCGTGATTTTTGATCTCACCACTTTTGTACCTGATTCATTACACAGCGTGAAGTCCGCCCATTCAGCTGAGACTATTGTAGATACAACAGCTGCAGTTTGGAACCCTGCTGATTTTTTTTGAAGGCAGATCATCATTTAATTTTTTTTGTCTATTGTTCTCAAGGGGCGCGCGCCCACTGAAAAGCCGGTTTTGGCGCCCGGGCGCGCCTCTTGAAAAGACAGCGCGCCCACAACATGAATGGTATACATATAAAAGCTTTTTTGGAAAATATATCAATAACCTATGTATCCACTATGAAAATCACAAAAAAACCAATGGATCAATTAGCAACAAAAGATAAAGATACGTCATCTTGTGAAATTTAATTACAATTTTTGCTTTAACGTATCAACCTAAAAAATCAATTATACATAAGCGTATCCGACATGAATCACAATTTTCAACTTTCAATGCAATTTTTTATAATGAACTCCAAAATCGATCATCACTAAATCCACGAATCCAACGTTTATGATGATTTGTACCAGGTGGAGAATTCGTAATCCTACCAGTAATCATCAATTCTTCTAAAACATCATATCTTTCTATTGAGTTGAGATGCATTTTGGTTAATCTATCTAATTCAGCCTGAACAATCAAGAAAAAAGGACCAACTTCAGTTTTAAAGAAAAGATAATGATTCGAAAAGTGAGGATGACTTACCATCGATAAACCTGGAAAATTATGAATAACACTTTCAATTCGATCCAGAGAATTCTTCCAAATCTCTTCAACTCTTTCACCATAAATATCATACCATAATCTTGGAATCATATAAGCTAGATGAATCTCTTTGAACTCTGGCCTTGTTTTTTCACCCCAATCAATTAAATAATCAGATGAAATGATCATGTTTTCTTCCTCGTTGACCCAATACAGTTTAGGTGGTTCAGTTTTCATCATATAATCAACTGTTTCACCAATCTCTCCATGGTTCATCCGATTCGATAAATTTTTCTGTGAGAATAATTAAATGACGTTTGTCATTCACTTATCACTCTTGGGTTTTATTTTTAGATAAATGTTAATGGAAAAAGACTAACCACCAACTCCAAAGGTTTAATCCCATCTGTCCCAGCTTCTTGAACTTTACTTTTCACCAATTCCACCAATTCTTCTGATGGAGATGAAGATCTCACAAAATGCTTTTGACGTGAAAAAGTAGGTGAATGAAAGATCACGTTCACACTGTTTTCTAATGCATCATCTCCCAATTGTCTAGTACGATATATCGAAGCGGCTTTCCAACGTTTCGTCCGATTTACAAATACATCAATCTCTAAGCTTACCTTTTTTCCCATTGTAAGGTTAGATGATAGTCAGAAAGATGGATTTCGAGACGTTCATTTAGTGTGATTTGAGCTTACTCGGTTTTCAGAGAATGCGTGTAGTAGAGCAGCAGTTTCCGTATCGGTGGCAAACAAAGACCAATTGACTTTTCCATCGGGACTGTCGCTGGCTTGAGATCGTAGTCGATCTATCGCTTCATCCAACTTAGGTTGGACCACCCGATTGTCAGATGGACAGATAAACCTAAGATTTTCATCATAGAAATTAAGTAAAGCCTTGGATCAACTGGAAAACCTTAAAGCAGCTACTTACTTATCTGTATAACAATAGCTACGACCTGGAAGACGTTTTCTGTAGTGTACCTTACTACCAAATGTAACTATACCCATCGAATGTAAATACTTGGTAGCAGCAATCAAGATATTCTCTCCGTAATGTGAGAGAAGCCGAGTGGCAACTGGTTCCGAGTAAGTTTCGATTGGAGTAGAGGTAAGGAGCTTAAGAAAAATAAATGCCGATTAACTTTAACATGAAGTGGGACAAACGATGTAAACATGAGCATACCTTGATCGCCTCGCATGCTCTCATGATCCGCTTAGATGGTCGATTAGGTACGACCATCAAGTCATTTGAAAATTCAGTTGACATCGAAAAGGCTTCACTCAGCATCGTATCCTCCCGTATCACGTTATTGACAGCGACATGAACCTGATCCCATCTTTCAGATGGCTTAAATTGTTGTTTGACTTCATACAATTTATAAAACTCTTCTAATGTATCAGGTAAAGGAACTTCAGATGGAACATCCTCTTCTCCCTGTACATTCACTTGTGATCTTAAATATTCTTTATCAATATTTGATCTAAGATAATCTAACGCTAAACCGCCATCCAAGATTGCAGGCATAGTAGGTGATGGATCAGCTAATTCAGGTACCTTTCCACGTTTTTCGAAATATAATTGACTCCATGTATCTGTAAGAAGATCCATGTAGATTTTATCCGATTTATCACGTTCTAATTTTCGGATTCGATTTTTCAAAATAGATTGCCTAGCGCCTTTGAAAACATTGGTTGCAATTGACCATGGCCATAAAGTTGCACAGGTTGCATAAGCTCGAACTCTTAAGATAGCTGCTAAATCTCGTAAGAATTCATCTAAGGTATCTGTCCATTCTATACGAGTTCGTTTCCCAGGTACTGCTATGGCTAAAGAAATCAAACTCATTCGGATCAATCACTATCGAATTATTCCCTGATCAAAGTCATGGTCAAGACTTACTTGTTGGTGGTCGAAGCCCTACTTGAACTTGAGGTTGAGGTCGGATAGCACGTGCTGCAATGGCACTCCATCTCAAAGGACGTTCCGGAAACTTGTGTAACGTCCCCCTGTCATACACAGGCTTGGGTGCCACTTTGATTTTCTTAACCTTGAGTAGTTTAGCTTGTACGGAAGGTAGTAAAGGTAGTTGTCCAGGCTTTTGAGGTCCCTTTGGTCGATTTGGATTATTTGAGGACTCGGTACCAGGCTCGTCATCTTTCTGTTCTTCTCTACGCTTAAGCCATAATGATAACTCAGATTCTAATTGTGTAGCATTGATACCACGCGTAGGGGTAATAAAAAGGGTATGTAAAGTTTGATAAACATCTTCATCAATTTGATCAATCCCAGATTGTGCTTTGAAGCGATTAATGATCGAATTAAAATCATCTCCTTTTTGTTGTAATAAGTTTTTAGCTTTAGCTGCCAATACTCTACCTGCTTCTTCTTGTGCTAACCTAAGCGCAGTTTCATCCACTAGTTTATTGTTTTCCGCGTCAGAACCTGATTCCTTTCTACGGATTTTCTTCTTGGCCTTTCGTTTCCCAGCCAGATCTCTAGATACTTTAATCGCATTCTTGAATGCTTCCGGTGTCGTACATAAAATTCGAGCCAGACGTTCGACTTCTGCAGTATCGTTATCAAGATCCAATGGTGGATCTTTGTGTTGATGATTTAATTTGATAGCTTGTTCTCTTTGGCTCCAAGTGAGCTGTACATCGCTTTGCCACTTCGATTGATCAGTTAGCAGTTGAAGCAATGTATGCGAGTCAGAAGAAGCGCTAAATTGATCGTCTTCGTTCACGCTTTCAAATGTCTGTTGTACCGGTGGAGCCTCTGGATCCGGCAGTGAAGCACGACGAAGTTCTGCCCAAAACCAGTTACCATCATCTACAGTTTTGAGTGGCCACTTGGCGAGTAATGGTGGTGGAGTTGGAGGTGATTGACTAAGTTTGTGAATTAAGGCCTCATTTGCTAGAGTGAAAAGCCCGACCGTCATGTTCATCAGACAGGGTTGATAATATATTTTCTCCTCATTCGATACCGATCTAAAAAAATCTGTAGGTTCTGTTGACTTCCTCAAGGGAATCAACACACGCAGGTGGACTAAGACTTCAACCGCCTGATAAACTTTCCTTCTCGAAGATTGATGTGCGATTTTCAACATCCGTCGAATATTGGGAGGCACCTGACTCATCGGCTTCTGCATCGCGCCTGGAGTTGCTCGATAAGCTTCGAATTCATCACTTTGAGACATAATCGGTACTATCTGGTTGAAAACCTCTAAAGGCAAGTCTTGAAAGAGGAAACCACACGCGAAAATGCGGCATTGGCCATTGAAAAACAGATTGGAAGTACTTTCTTGGTAATCTTGCTCGAATGCCTTCAAAAGAAAGAGATGTAAGGATCGAGCTCGTGCCACTCTTCCCATTTGATAACCATAGAGCTGAGCGATACATCTCCATTGATTTTTGAACATGACTTGTAGAGCGTCTTCTGAGGCATCAATCAGTGCCCTCTTGAACTCCCTCCTTGCTGCACTAGTGTTAGGCAGCGAGCCATCTCCTACATTCGGCTTCCGGATTGGGACAGTTGGCGCCTTGTCTTGTAAGATATTGTCTCGTGTTCGTAAATCTTCTAACCAGTTGATCATTTCCGGACTATCTAAAGCAATACTAGCCAAATACACCACTGAACGTCGGACTGGAGTCCCAATCGCATCCGGCACCATGACAGTAGTCACCTTTATTTCACCGCGGGTCTCAAGAGCCCAGAGTGTAGTATTGAGAGTCCTACTATCCATCGGGTTGGCAGCACTGACCTGTTGTGGACCAGCCAAGTCTCTGACTGCTTTTGCCAAGTCTTGAGTCTTTTCTGCTATCCCACCAGCAAATCGGATAGCTTCTAATAACTGCTGTTCTCGATTCAAGGTTGTCAAGTTTTGACGGTTTCGCGAGGACAAGCCGACCACTATGTTATACGGATCAAAGGACGTGAGTACGGTGAAATGCGCTTCACATGATAAGTTGAAGTCACAGAGCTAAGAAACAAATTACTTACCAAGTCTTGTAGAGGATCTTGTGGTTCGAGGGATCGTTTTCGGAGGACTAGTCGGTAATGACGAAGGGGTGGATGTGTATGGCTGACATTCTGAAGGTGTTGATGTGGTTGTAGGCTGAGATATAAATGGCTGGGGTGGCTCAGCAGGCGCAACAGCTTCGGTGACGATAGGCTGAGGTTCATCGTCATCAACCGGATTGATGGGAGTTTGTTCAGTGTTTTTTCGCTTCTTTCGATTATGAACTGCAACCGATACCACTTTCGGTTTCTCTTCCTCATTGTGATCATTTGACTCTGCAGGCAGAGGTATGGTATTGGCTGTTGAGCGTCTGGGTCGTAATGACCGCCGAACCGAAGAAGGGGCTGCAACTTCGGCTTCTGGAGCTGGCCTCCAGTCATCATCTTCACGTGAGATATCAGGATTTCGGCCAGTTGGCTGTCCGCACTCGGATGACTGAGATGACTGCGCTGATTCTTCATCGGTTGTTTCTGCTTCCGAGTTCGCATTCTTCCGATTACGTTTCCTCTTAGCAGGTGTGAGGCGCTTGGTTGTGGGTGGCAACCGAGCCCTCTTGGGTGGAACTGGTCGTGATGTTTCCTTGACCTGTGCCTTTTCAGAATTGTCTGCAAGAGCGCTAGACTCCACGGTATCATTCTGGGCGTATTTGGCAGCCAGAGCGTGCCGCTCTTCAGTGACATCCAGTCCTGCAACTTCTTTCTTTCGTAATGCTTTACGTTCAGCGGGTGTAATCCCTTTAGGATATTTTCTAGGTCGGCCTGTGACGAGAGGTTCACCGGCAGGTCGCTTGACTCTGTTACCCCACACGCCCTTAGGTTCAATAACAGTCATACCATATAGATCTTCCGCTTTTTCATAAAAGTATTGAGTGACCGGTACCGGATGGATATCCATAAAATCGCCTGTATGTCCAACAGGTTCTTTCTCTAGATCGTCGGGTAAAGCGATGGCTGTTGCTTGACACCGATCTCTTAATGCATCAGCACTAAACCATCGAACGCGTTTTTCTCGTCCGCACGTCTCTAGAACACTCGTAATCTTCATGTCTACAAGATGTGAAGGTGGATGATCTCTTTCCATCCTCGTGAGGATTTGTTCCGCGGTACGTAATTCGAGATCATTCAGTTTTCTACATAGATCCTGGATGTAAGAGCAGGTATCAGTCTTCACTTCAATCATCACCGCATTCAATAGCTGATCACCTTATATATGATTCCCTCTTGACCGGCTTCCGCAACAAACCCATAGATGGTCTGTCCAAGCGACCTTGTCAGTGGCAAAACACATAGTTCTCCTTCCAACTCTTCAGGTGAAGGATCAGCGAGTGTAGGGCCTTCCTGCTTAACAGCTGTATCGTCCATCGACGAGAGACCTGTAGCCGTCAAACGAATACATGGGGAATTTCCAGCAACATTCAAGATGACCACTTTTTCCAAAAAGCCACGTTTGATATAAACATCTATCTGTCGATTAAGTCTTCTACGTTCATCTTTGGTAGGAACTGCAATTCCCTAGTTGTAACAAACAGTGAATCATGATAATTTGGTTATCTCAAGTCTTCGATTAGAGATTTTTGTCCAAAGATTGGATTCTAGAAAGAAAAAGCGTACGATTGCCTTGATGATATCAGCATGAATCATGGTATGATGGGCGCTACGTTTTAGGACTGTACAAATCCTGGACCGGATCAGAGGTTCATTGATCGCTAGATGTTCTTTGGTGATAGGTGACAAAGGCGGGTGATCCTGAGTTTCCTCTAATTGACCATCATTCTGAGAATCCACCAAGTTTTGAATCGTCTGAGGAGGGGTTGCTAGCTGGGCAGCGGTAGAAGAACTTGCTACAGGAAATTGAGTTTCGAAACCAAAACTACCGAATTGATCATTGATGTTAAGATTTGCAGGATTAAGGGGATCATTTAGAAATAAGTTAAAACCAGGAGTTGACGATGAAGAAGTAGAAGGTGCTTTCTTCGCTGGATTATCCGTTTTCAAAAAATCCTTATACCACTCAGAGGTAGCCAAGTATCTCTTGTGAACAACTCGATTTGTCCAAGATTTGTGTTGGTAAGCTCGAAATTTAGTGACAAGTCCCATATCGGTTAAAACTTTTACGAAATGAAATAAAGACTTTTGATCGTGCTTCAGTTGCCGACCAAGTTCGATGACAGTTGCACCCGCTTCCCGGCCTTGAGCTACGATACAAAGTACTTGGTACACGTAAGGCGTAAGTTTAGGACTCTGGAGGGTGAAATGGGGTGATGATCAAAATTATCAACAGCAGGAAAAAAATCATTCGTAAGATTCATGGGTTTATTCTAGTGTTGAAAGATCAAACCAAAGACTTACCCTAATATCAGTGCCGACTACTGCTCTCCAACATGACATGGGATCTACTGCAATCCTCAATCTACTTTCACCATCTTCATCCGGTTTATATCTTGCAAGTAATTCTCCTCTTCCCAGTCCTCTGATATCATTAGCATCAAGTTCACGCCATTCCCGTGATATCAAAGAAGCAGTAGGTTTAGATTCTTTAACTTTCTTCTTCGCATTCTCTGTTTGTTTCTTATCCACAAGTCTATTCTTCTGAACTTTGCCTGTTTCAACTGCACGTTGTTGACCGATACTCAAAGCAGGTGTTCCACCTGGTTGTGTTGAATTCGAACGTTTTTCATTCAAGTTTCTTCTACTTGCTGAAAGACTTGGTCTAGTTTTACGTTGAGTCATAAGATTTGAAGCATTTGAAACTACGGTTGGAAGTTCAAGAGGATGATGACTAGTGCCTTCTTCTCCAACACTTTCATCCACCATGGGACTATCGTCTTTCTCTTGCTGATCGGTGTCACCAGATTTTTGACTTTCTCGTGTAGGCTTAGAAGGTATCTCAACCACCCCAAGTCTGACCTGATCGAGTTCGCATAATTTTTTCCATACAAAGTTTTTGTAAAAAGAATCGAGTAATTGAGGTGGTTCCGAAGGATGTTGAACCAATCGAAGTGAATGATATGTCTCAATAAATCCATCTAACCTAGCAACAGAACAGCCTACATTCAAAACATTCATTAGAATGATAACATATTGGAAGTTGAAAATTGAAGAAAAGGTAGGCTTACCTTCCTCCCCATCCATGGCCATCTCCGTTACCAAGTGTTCAAGTAATTCGTCTAGCATCTTGGAGGCCAGTAATTAACACTTAGAAGAAAACAAAAATTTATCGAGGATGAGTGGTGTAACAAATCATGTCAAGCTGTGAGAAAGTTTGAAAAATTGGTTTGTCGGAATTTTTTCCGAGATACCACTACTGCCAGGGATTCGGGAAGCAACAGTTAATTCTGAAAGGACCGTGAAGCCGACATGTCCGGTACCTCGGATCACACACCCTGTAGGACCCGTGACGGACTGGTGAGCAGACCTGACTTCAGCAGAATTTGAGTGAGGATCAGCATGAATTATTTACATATGCTGCAAGTTTGGAATTCCCAACCAAACCAACATTAGAGAAGAACAAACAAGCTTTCGATTGGATGAGTACCACTACCACTACCACTGCCACTGCCATCACGGATACATCAGAATAACATAATAAACACAATAACAACAATAACATGTTAGAAGAACCAACTAAGTTCGAAATTAAAAACAAAGAAACAAATCAAAATCAAAACCATGATGAGAATACGACTGAGGAAATCATATCTGAATCATGTCCTAACAAGAAATCCGAAGACTCAATAAGAGTAAAAAGAGGAAAAAGTGTAGATAGTGATTCATCAATTGAAGATGAAAAGACAGGTAAGTCCTTCGAATCTTTTTCTACCAACTGAAAACCTCAAACTAACTCAATCTCAATCTCTCATCCTAAAGTTAAGGACCCAGATGAATTGCATCGACTAGCACCATCCTCAAGTTTAAGTCCAGTATCACAAGACCAAACCCAAGGACGAAGTAGATACGCCAAAAAAGATTCCACACCGCATTCTCCAAAACGAAGAAAAACAGGATCACCTTCTGATCCGACATCCCCCAAACAAGTCCGAAGATCAAACCAATCTCCGATCATCTTAACCAGTCCATTATCTTCTCAACCTCCTTCTCCTACCCGAACGAATTCTAATACAAACGTAAACTTCGAGGTTGGAAAGGTTGTTTGGGCTGATATTGGTTGTACACCTCATGAAACTTATTGGTGGCCTGGTATTATTGAAAAATCAGAATCAAGTAAAGAACATGATACCTCATTAGGATCACAAAATCATCACATGATGGTACGTCTCTTTGAAGAAAAGGGTAAAAAATCTAAAGCTTTGTACGTTTGTATCAGTTGAATTTTATTGGGTAAAAACTTGAAGAAACATTTCAAACTGATCAAGAATTTTTTTAAAAAAAAATGTAGGTCTAAAGATCGAGTTCGATCAATGTCAAGTTTTAATAAAGTCAAGGCATTTGTGATCGATTTAGATTTCCAACCACGTGAATTCAATCCGATTTTGAAAGTCAGAAGTCTATCACGAGATTACCCCACAGAACGTAGTCTATCCAATAGTTATGCAATAGCTTATGAATGTCATTCGGTTTATGCATATGATGATGATGACGAATTACCCGATGTAGGTACTTGTATGATTCCATTATCTCAACAAACCAGATCAGCTGTATCCAAGGCCAAATCAACGCAAGAAACCAGAGAAGAATCAGTCAACTCAACGGTTTCTGATGATAAGGTTATTGAAATTGATGATGATGATGACGAAGATGAAGATGATGGACCAGACCCAGAGATCAATATCGAGGATGAAGTTGTGCTTTCGAAAGATAAACGGAAAGGGCAATATTGGCCCGCTAGAATCACTGGATATGGTGGGGTGAAGATCGTGAAACAACCTGGGAATCGCTCACGGAATGTCAAACCAAGCAAAGAAAAATATTATCAACTTAAGTTTTGTGATGGTACACAAGTTGAAGTTCCTCGATCGTTTTTCTTAACTTCTGATCAAACTGAATTTCATGAAGTACCGGTAAGAATCGTGTTGATTCGAATGTTTCTTCATTTACCTTCCATCTGAATTCCTGAAACTTCTTTTTTTGGTTTCTCGAATTTCGTAAATAGATCGGACAAGTCACAACAAACGAAATCAAATTTAATAAATTTGTTGAACTTTTAGAACCTCATTTATCTGAAATCGATTTAATTGTCAAAGGAAAATCAACCGATCTTCAAATCAAAGCTCAACATGAAGCATTCTTAGTTAATGTTAAGGGTAGAGCATTGATTCCACGTGATGTGAAATATGGTAGGTATACTGAAAAATTGATTGTTGAAGTTGGACATTTCTTAAGAGATCGCTATCTAAGTTCAACGGTGAGACTCCCCATCTCTTACAAACTTATGTTATTGTTGTTGTATAGCTAAACTGAGATTCTTTGTTTGAATTGATAGGAAACGGATGGATATGATCCAGGTTTTATAGAATTAGATGATGCACAAAAAAGTCAATACGTCTTTGACATTCTAGTACCCCAGCTACTATGGTTAGTTACAGTAGAACAACACAAAGACTCCTTACTAGAAGAATCATCAACAGACGAACCTGAAGAAACGATCCTGCAAAGGGCCAAAGAGTTAGCATTGGCTGAATTGCATGATGCAGATATTGTAGATCGAGTTTATGCATTGAGAAAACATAAATCCGTGGGTGGGATGAGTGATGATGATCAGAATGGGAATGGGAAAAGATCAGTAGGTAGATCGACTTGTAATTCTCAGAAAACTTATGTCAAGGATTGGTATGGATCTGACAGTGGTTAAAAAGAAGAAAACTTTCCCCTTTTTTCAGAGGAAAAAACAACAACCTCACGTGTAACTTTTAGTGCATTCTTTTTGTGATCATTGATTGATGATCTTAAACTTCATCTTCATCATTTTTTTTCTCTCAAAGATAGTTTTTCCAACCAATTTGTGAACATTTGATTTGTATTTATCATTACCTTGAAATCTCTGTGTGTGTGTGTTTTGGGGCATTTAGCTTTTATGTTTCTTGTTGGGTTGGTACATTGAAGTATTTGTAGAATTGATTGAATATGAATTACGAATTACTTTTTGAGAAAGTCTAAAGATGTGAATGGGTGGTTTTGAAATTGAAGGTCCGTGAGGGGAAAGGATTGAGCTGAAGGCAAGGTCGAGATGAAGATTTGACAGGTGATCCAGATTTGATGGTCTTAATGAGCATCATTGATCCGTTTCTATTGAATTAGATTTCTGAAAATAAGTTAGGGAAAAGTTGGATCAAACACTAAACTCAAATAGAAAAAAACAATCCTAGTGGAAAACAATCATCAAGATAGAAAACTCTCCAAGATAAACAAAAGATAAACAAACTCTCAAGAAAACATGATATACCGAAAAAAACGCTATCTGAATTTGTCCCTGAATCATTAAGATCATTCATTGATTTCTTTTTGAAACATCGTTAGGATCAAGCTTTTCAAGTTTACACCAATCTATTCTAGCTTCAGTTCCATATGTTTTTTTTAAAAATTCATTCGTAAGTCTGAAATGATGATTATTAGATCCTAAGAAACCTAAGTGTGCAGTACTGGGTTGAGGATGTTGAGATTTCAAAATCAAATGGTTTCGTTTTGACTAAAGAAAACAAAGTCAGATCGATTTCCAAAGTATCCTGATGGAATGCAAAATACTGACAGTAGGAATTGGAGAATGAGTGATATGTTTCAGGGCGATTTCTCCCCATACAAGAAACACAAGACCTTTAGTAAGCTGATCAGATTTCGAATCTTCTTGTAATGAACTCCCACCTTCTTTATCTATAAGTTTTAACACTTCATCTGTGAATCTTTCCCAACCTATCTCATAATGTGGTGTTCCGGGTGATCTAGAACTAGTTTGAATGATATTTAAAAGAAGTACACCTGATTTTGCCCATGAAACTAATGAACCATGGGTTGGTTTTTGGAAGGATTCATCTGGAAATTGATGCATTAATTCATCATGAATCTTTTTGGTTCATTCATCAAAAGGAAATATTTGAAAAGTTGGATTAGTTTGTATACAGTCTATCTTGAGAACAGTTTGAGATGTGATAAAAATTTCCCACATTATTCATTGTTCCTAAAACCCTTGATTTTTTAATTGATTGAGAAAAAGCCAATCCATGTGCAAAATCAGGTTTATTAATCGGTTCACTACCCAAGATGATCACTTTAACTTTATCCAAAGGTGTAAGATGACTCCAATTATAAAGCATATCAAAGGCTGGAAAGATATGGTTTGATGGATCGTTAATCGGAGGTTTCTCTCCTCGACCGTAATCGTAATGACATCTTTCGATCAATTCTTCATGTAATTCTACTAATCCTATTGATCTGAATGAAGATTGTAAGGGGATTAGGTAGGAGGAATGCAGGCCGTGTAGGGGGTGGTATTCTAGGGGTAGGGCTTGGGGGGTTATTGGATAGTATTCGGATTCGTCTTCTTCTAAGTGATTTGTGTTGGGAAATGATTGACTGGAGTAAAATGATTCGGAAATTGTGAAACAATCTGATCTTGGACTTGAGTTGATTATTGAACTTTCTTCATGATTTATCAAGTTTTCTTCATGTTTTATCACGTTCTGTTCATGATTTATTGAGTTTCTAGAATCATCGATCGAAATTTCTTGATCATCAATTGTCGAGTATCCATAATTATCTATCAACATTTCTTCATCTTCATCTTCATTGATTGAGTTTTCTACATTATCTGTGGAGCTGTCGTCATTAGTTATAGAGCTTTCGTCATTATTTATGGGGCTTTCGTCATCATCTATTGAGTCTTCTTCATCATCTGTTGATAGTTCTGCATCATCAACTGCCGGGTTTTCTCCGTCGGTTGATTCTGATTTAGTAGTATGGTTCTTTTTTGGTTTTATGATATGTTTCTTCCTGGATATAGCCAAACTTGAAGTGGTAACAGTTTCTTCGTAACTCGAAGTATTGATAATCTCATGACTTGCAGTTTGTTCCGAGAACGAATTAAGTGAGCTAGTAGATGACTTCAATGAGTCTGACTCTGAGTCTGAGTTAGGATCAGATAAATCACTCTTTGAAGTTTCAAAGAATAAAGAAACTACTTGCGATAAAAGGCGATTCATCTGATCAATCTTCTGCAACCCTCTTTGAAACTGCGTAATATTAGTAACCATCTCATGGATCTTCTTCCACACTTCTTCAAATTGTTGTCGAGTACAATTTACAGGTCGATGAACCTCGCCACATTCTTCACATTCTTGTCGTTGGAAATTGATACTTGATTCATAATCCTCATGACGATTATAATGAAATGTTTTTCTTTGTCTGGATGATTTCATGATGTCAGGTATTTATCACTGAAGATGAGGATTCGAGTTGGTAGATGAATTCCTCAATATTTCAGAGTTGTCGATCGGTTTCTTTCGAATCGAAATATTTAAAAGTATCTGATAATCCTTTAGAAGATCAGTTTCTTTTTTTCTCAGAATGCACAAGTCATCTCAATGCATCAGATAGTTGAAGTACGTAAGATGCAGGAAGAAAAGTAGCAAGTTGCATAGAAGTGCATTCATCTATCCCCACTTCATCTGACACCGATCTATGTATTCTTTTTTCTACACCACAAAGACACTTGAATACATTCAGGACGTCCTGCTGTTTTGCAGAGGGTAAGGCATCCTGACACGGTCTCCTGAAAGGCGTCCACCGGATGTCCCCCTCGGACGCCGTCACGGAGCCTCTCAAGATGTCCTCAAGCTGAGGACACCACCACAGCATCCAAGGGATGAAGTGAAGATGTCCTATGTCCGGGTCATCTCAATGATGCCCCGACTTGGGATGCCACCCCAATGTCTTGACGTAGGACGGTCAGGACATCCTCTGGCAAAAACGTGTCTTTGTGGTGTAGTCCTTTGATTGATCATGAATTTTGAGAATTCAAATATTGGTTTTCTGTCCATCATTCCTTACCTGAGGTGAAAGACGTAGATAATAGGGCTCATATCAGGTTCATGGACATCATTTCCGCTTCTCCAAAATGACTGATATTGTAGCTAGTGCAGTAAATGCCATAAGCTGTAAAGGTGTGGTTGATGATAAAGCGGCACAAGATTTTGTACTTACAATAGATAAAAACCCAAACTTCTCCTTTGTTATCAAATGACACAGATCTGTGCCTTGCTTGTGCCTTTTGTGAACTTCATACGCCCAGCCAAGGAAGGAGGAGAAGGCGCGCTTGACGTGTACGGACGCGTCTCAGGCGCTGCCTTTTTGACGCTTCACCCACCAACTGGCCATCGACACCCAATGACAACTTGAGTACAGATAAGAAAATCAATCATTGTACTCGTCCGATTGACTTTAGTGGTTTCCCGTTCTTATTGTTTGGAAATGCTCATCATCATCCCATCACTATGGCTTGCAGCTGTGAAAGTCTCCGCTGCACCTGGCCTTGTGATAAGAGATCAGCCTAACAGGGACGTTCCCACAGTATCAATAACACGAAGCAATCATATTGCAAAAAAAATGACAAAGATTCGTTGGAAATTTTTCATGCTGGACACGTACACGTGGTCAAATTTCGAGTGGAGGAGCGTATGCGCTACGCTACCGCACCACATATCTGGTGACGCGACTTTGAACGGGGACGTGCCTGTCCGTTAAGGATTATGTTTCAGAAATGCTCGAGGAAGATCTTCATGTGGTGTGATAACTTCATAGCCAGCGCACTCCAAGGCTCGAGAAAAACGTGGATCAAACAAATAGCCCACGAAGATCCATCTTCCATTCTTCACAGGCCTTGCTTCTATCTTGACACACAGAAATTAGATTAGTATTGGATACGGGTCACATTCAAAATTGCGGGTCTTGGAAGTTCTTGCTTGGTTGGATTTCCTTTTCTCTTATCTTTCGATTCTTTAAAAGAATTTATACAGGCTTTGAAGGCAGAACAGAAAAATCGACTGACTTGCTTACATCGATACCTTTTGGCAGGAATCGATCGATTTAGGTTTTGTAGGTGCTTCCAACAAGACCACAGGAAAAGCCCCCTCCGGTCTTTCCTCGTTATTTCCCCGCCTTCGCGACAAATTACACCTCGCCATTAAATTTGAGGAATCGCAGAGTTGTGATCCGAGTACGTAAAATATATCTATATATGCATATATGATGCACAGGCGAAGCCGGTGGGCGAGGTACCACGTCGATCAATCTATAACTCGGGGCATCTAAAGTTCATTACAACACGGCAAGTCAGGTTTCCACAGATCTACATCCACAAGCATGTGTCCATAACGAAGACAAACGTTTTACGGAAGGTCAGGATCTCACGAACGCCAATTGATATCATCTCAGCTGTGGAATTTATTGAGACGGATAAAATCTAATGTTAATCGTGCATCCTTGAGTTATGATTGCCAATTTTGAGTTTGCATCTTTAAGCACGCCTGCATAAGTTCAAATTGCAACTTAAAAAAATTGTAACTTGTGCATAGCCCACATCTAACCTGGGAGGTTCGGCACCTCTTTCTCAAGGTCCCTTTTTGCATATACCCACATCTGATGATATTGAATATTTTACGTAAATAATTCACTCTAAACGCTGGTTGTGACGCTTCAAAAACCGATCAGACTCATCTACATACCTCATCTACGTCGAACATAAAACTGTATTTACTGGTCCCCCGAGATGTGCTCTTCAATTACTTTCACACATCTTGATCCCCTTGGAAAATCACAGCGATCATCTGAAGTTTCCAACAAGCATCAAGACCAACTATACAATGGCAAAAGGTCTGATGCGCCTCGTGTAGAATCGTGCATGCACAGCATCAAAGTATCAAAAATCGCTCACACCTCCTGTTTGGCCCTTCGTGAAATGTGAAAACAAGATGATAACCTATCATTTCCAGCATTCCAGTACAAGCGACATTTCTCTTTCAAAGATAAGATACGCGTAAGAATTTTTGACTTGCTCTCTCACCAAAGACGTGTCTCCTCACAGTTCGAACTCTCTCCCTTTCTCATCTTGTGGATCAGATCTTCACTATATCGTGTTTGGACCTTCAACATATCTTCTCAACTAAAACGCGACTTGTAAGAAGACATTTAGGAGTTTCCTTCCCTATAAAGAGTTGAGAAGAAAATAGATATATCTAGTGAAGCGTTGGATAGGGCCAATCAGACTTTTTCAGGATGTCATTTCGGCTGATTCATTTAACAACTCCATGCTAGTCAGTATTTCGGGTACTCTTCCTTCTGGCTTCCCAAGAATTTGATGGATTGAATTCACACTAAAATCCCGCGTTGTATGGGCATCATATATTCTATCAGTCTTGTCCGATGTACCATATGTGGCAAGGCCACGTGGTCAGGATGTGGTCTACACGGCGACGACGTCATGAGCGAGGCGAGTATAGAAGATTTTATGTCTCCAGAGCTTAATATTTTCGCTGACTGGTTTATCTCTTCACCTCTTTTCTGCATCACAGGTTCCATTGGGCGATCAGTGTAAATGCCCTCGTGCCGAAAAGCGAAAAAAGACTCTTCCTTTTGACCTATGTACATCCTCCCAAAACATATCCTCTTGAATGTGCTTTCACTCATGTGTGGAGTCGGTTCATGCTTTCATACCTTTGAGTTTCACGCCATACCCTGGATTAAGTTAGTATATCACTAGAATTTATATCTTATTTTTGTTAGGATGTAATACAAGGCATAATCTCATGATCTCTCAAAAATATACATAGTTTCCTGGTTCTCTCATTTATATGGATTCCAAAATTCATGAAGCATGCACTTGAACTCTTATGATCATAAGTTTAGGCACATAAGGTGGCGATTTTATTTTGCTGTGACTAAGTATATAAAGCATGGCCAAAACATTCAGTAAAATGAACTGGCAATCAAATTTACGCTGATAGCAAGCATTGTCGTCTGTATCAAGGATCTTGAGACGTTGAATCAGTCTAGCTGTTTCCCAAGTGCAAAGCCCATACCAATTATGTAAGGCTTTCTAGACACGGTCTTGTTAAAGCCAGCGTGTACGTACCCTTGGAGCACCACTGCGCCTTGACTTTGACTGTATGTACATACATATGTAAAGTACGACATACAGTTCGGTTCAAGGATTTTCTGTGCGTGAGGAGGAAGGAGGAGGGACAGAATCAAAGTTCACTTGAGCTTTGATCATATATCTGGGTGTTCACCTCTTCCAACTTACTTAATACAAATAGTGTGTCCCTGTCATGAGGCATCTCAAATAACTGTCTGGGTTGACGCAATTCCATCGAACGTGACCAAATTACTTTCACGTCTAGCTTATCACAAGCCCCCCCAAACCTCCGGAGCCTGCGGAGTGGGTGCTTGCGCCTTGTACACGAGCTCTCGCGTGATACCCTTTGTAGTTTGGCTGGGACTAACCAACGTTGGGCCGGTGCGTTGCTCTGGCCGAGCAACGCCGAGNCACCGCAAAGCAACGCAACACACCAGATCAGGCCATTGCCCGGTGCGATGCTCGCGGAGGCAACGGGTTTTACCCCGTTGCGTTGACGTTGTGGGCCCGTTGCGAGCACCGCAACCCCGCAGCCGGGACGATTTGCCAAATTCGGGATTCGTATATCCCTGGAGTCTGGACCCTCCTCGCATTTAATCAAGTCTCATTCCGATCAACACCTTACACGACCCCTTCCCCTGGCTCTGCTCAAATGGCCGAATCAAATGACAACATACGATTCGATTACTCAGCTGGACGCACAGATCATGACTGCCAAATGCATGGCTCCAAATCAAGATTCCTCCCTTCAACTTCAAGCTCACATAAGAACATAAAATCAAGTTTCTGAGTCTATAAATCTCATCGTTGATTGACTCTTCACAGTTTCACAGCAAGCTTCTCTTCACTCAAAAGCATCCTCCATCATACTCATCATTTTGCACTTAACTTACTCTTTCAAAACCATCATTTCAATTTTAATAATCATCGTCCTTCTTTACTATTACTTCCATCCATTTCACTCGTAATGGCTAGCACTGGCAGATCAGAATCTCAATCCGACGCCTTGTCATCTCACCCTATCTTGTCCACCCCTCTCCGCCGCTCTATCAGACCACCAACACCTTGTAAGAGCCTACCAGGTATGCTCCAGCCTTCGACTGATAGCCGGATCATGCTGTCTCTTCTAAAATCCACCTGATCAAAGCCTTCTGCAAAAAGGAAGAAGAAATATAGTGAACAATATGAAACTGACTATTGTCATGACACGGGTCCACTGTGTAGCGTTTCCCATATTGGCCTCACTGGCTGCAGACTACTTGAGTCTATCTGCAAGCTCAGCTATTGTCAAAAAAACTTTGTCAGCAGCCGCAGACATATGCTCTTTGGATTGGGTGCGCTTGGTGCCACACACTATTGAATGCAGTGTTGGCTCACACCCATGGTGGCGTCAAGGTGTACCCCTAGGACACAAGTACTCAGAGGCCAACAAAGCTATCAAGGCTTTTAGCAGTAAGAAACCTGGAAAATGATAATTTTATGTTTAAATTTCTACTTCTAGTTTTTTTTTCATTTGTTGTGTTGATTTTTTTCTACCGCTAGTTTTTTTCATTTGTTGTATTGAATATGTTTATTTTTTCACTTATATGCCCACATTCCCATACTGCATTTCAAAACAAAACACTTTGGGTTTTAAGTGGAAGTGTGCAATCTCTGAGAGGAGCAACCGGAGCAATGGTGAGCAACGGTCTTTTGCGTTGCCCGCAATGCAACGGGTTTTGGAATTTCTTGTTGCGTTGTGGGGTTTTGGTTGAGGATTCAAATTGTTGCGTTGTGTGCAACAGCCTGTTGCTCATAACGCAACACAACAGCCCAACGTTGGCACTATTTTACATAATCCAAGCATTTGAAGCAACCTGTTGCAATTATAGATCTTTGTCTTCCTGATCTTTTGTTCTATTCATATTCTTCTTAACCATGTCAGAGCTCAAAATTGTAAAGGACCTCTTGTTTACAAATTCCAAATTTCGATTGCTGAGCTTGCTGAGACAGCTTCAACTGTCAGCGCATTTGTTTAATTGACCAAGATCAATGTTACAGTCTTCAGTTCTCATCTGAAGACTATCAATACAAATAAACACAGTTGGATTTGAGGGAGAAATATGTACAAGATATAGCAGAACAACTTGGCTGATTCAGAAAATGGGTTGGTCTGATGGTGAG